>APFE030251522.1:264704-277767 GCA_000404065.3 Pinus taeda
TCACTGCTGCAGCCGTACAACAACTCCCTCTACATTCGTGCTGCTGCTGGTCCTTTCTCCTAAAACTACATCTGCACTGCAACCCCCTCTCATCACGCGGCATTGTTCTATTGCTAAGTTCTATTGCACTGCAACTCAATTATTGAGAAGTAAGTAACTGATCCACCCAACTACTGACATCCCTATCAGGCTAGAAACACTCCCGATGCTGAAGCTCTCTCTGCCGCTATACTTTGCTCCCTCTACTGCATCTACACTGCTGCAACAACTCTGTACCTCTCACACCACTGCAAATCTCTTTGTGCCAGCCTGCACTGCTGCAACCTCCTCTGTGCCTGTCACACTGCTGTAACCTCTCTGCGCTGCCAGGGACTACTGCACTCTAGCACTCTCTGCCACTTCATCCGCATCCACTTCTAGCAACATCCGCCATCCTGCCACTCTCACTTCGGGGCTCCCGTAGCCAGGTATAATCCAAGAGTTTGGGTACCTCAAGGATCCTGCCCCTCATCGCCTGTAGTCTTCCTAACTACAGCTCGATACCTCCCCACCTCTTCTCTGGAGGTACATGAGCACTGATGGCACAATCGTCATCCTCCTCTACCTCCTTTTCCGCCTTCGCTGGCGCTGCCTTGGAGTCAGACGCCTATCCCTTATTCTTCTTCCTCGGACGCTAGTTCACATAATGCCTCAGTTCCCACAATTGAATCACTTAACCCTTGAGAGGAACTTTTTCTTTCTCTTCTCTTGCTTCCCTGCAGATGCCAGAGCTGCATCCTCTTCCTCTTCCTTCTTGAACCGGACTCCTTTGCTGCTACTCCCTGTCTTGGTCAGCCGTCTGATCTTTTCTTGGTGAAGAGCTGCCCACAATTCTTCCCAATATGGAAGATTCAATCTGCCTAGAATGCTTTGGACGAATGTCTCTTACTCCTCGGAGATTTTGTTTAGGGTGGTCCTCACCATCAACTCCTGATCCAACGTGGCCCCTATGGAAGTCAGTTGGTCCCGTATCTCCTTCAACATACCGAGGAAGTGATCTATCGGCTTCCCCTTCTACATTTGTTATGATTGCAGTTGATTCTCTAGTAACATCTTCCTCTGCACAGAAGTGTGTTGATACAATGTCTTCAAGGTGTCCCACATTTCCTCTGCCGTCTCCTTCTCAGCAATATGCTGGACCACATGATCCTTGACCCCATCAAGGATTATGCATTTCGCCTTGGCAATTGCTTCCTCATATTTTTCATTGTCAGCTGGTCAACTGGGATAGCCACGGTTCTCAAGGCGAAGGCCTTGATGCAATGTCTATCTAGAATGGACAGGATCCTGTCCTTCCAGACGACAAAGTTGGACGCGTCGTCCAACCTGTCCTGATCCCTCAGTCCATTCATGCCATCTCTTTGCCCTTCCTTTCGACTCCTCTGAGTCTCTACTTCCCTCCTGGAAGTTCTCTCTTCGACTCCCTCTAAGTCGCTACTTCCCTCTTGGAAGTTCTCTGCTAGACTCTCTCTGAGACTCGATTTCCCTCCTGGAAATACACCTACCAACCGTCGAGTCGCACCTCTACGATCTCCTATGCACTTGCAACACTGATCTGGATTTCTTGGCTAGAAATATGCCTAGGTAGCGACTCCCTCTACCTTGGTTTTGCCTCGTTAGGTACTGTTTTGTCTCGGCAGCAACAACACCCCACCAGCTTCACTTCCCATAATCTGGCCACAGCTTCCTGTGCCCCAGCAATTGAAGGACTGAGCTTCTAGGCTATGCGAAATCTCGACATTGGCTGCATTTCTCCACTAGCCAACTGCGTCAACCCTCCTGCTCTCTGCGTGGCTTTTCGTGAACCCCTTCTGCCCTCCTTAGCCTCTGCGTTGGCCTCTCTCTGGCCCAAACTGATGGTGCAGTCCCTCTGTGTCACCCCTTCTCTGCTGCTTTCTGCTAGGAACAACTTCTGTCACTCTGGACAACTGTTTCCGCTGCAAATGCTTTGATTTAGCTGGTTCCTTCAGCTCTCCTGTGATCTGCAACGCTCTAATACCATGTTGAAATTTCTATGTATTACTTGTTAGAAATTTTATTTGTATTCTCTGGTTTATTTCTCTTACTTGTTTAATTACTAACAAGTTATTTACTCATATAAACACAATACAATCTCAACTATCTACAGATTAACAACTGAAAGAAATAGACAAACACACAAGTGACATCATTATTTTTGGATAATCGTCCTCGGAAAAACCCAGCTTGGGAAAACCGGTGTAGCAATTCTGAGGGTTATATTACAATGCACTCTTTTTGAGTACAACTGGGCGCCAAACTGGCTCACCCAACAGAGAATTATTCGGCAGTAATACCTCTCTATTCGGAAGCAGATATTCGGTAAGTCTGCCCCACGAAACCCTCTCTAGCACAATTTGAAGCTCAGTGTCAGCCCTCCTAGCCTCTGTGTTAACCCGAAATCCTCTGTGTCAGCCCTTTGAGGCAATGCGCAACCTCTATGGCCCTCTGCGTCACTCCTGCAACCTCTGCATGGATGACGCAGGCCCTTCTGGCCTATGTGCAGTCTTTTCTGCCTCTGCATGGCTCCCTCTGGCTTAGTGTCTGCCTCTCTGCCTCTGTGCTAGACTTCCGACACTATCTCTGCCTCTATGCCTCATACTCACTGCCCCTCACTACAGACTGATCACTGATTTGATTTCTCTTAGCAAACCCTGCTCTAGAATATCAAATGACTGATCACTTTGGTGTGTTCTTTAGCTGACCCTCAAGCCTCTTATACTTTTCCTGTTGGTCTTTCAATGACCGAGATCACATCTCTAATCAACTGCTAAGATTAAATTTGGCTTGATCCATGTCATTTAGAACCTTCTAAGCCAGTTTTATATTAATACCCATTAATATTTTTATTTTCCTAAGTTTGGACTTAGGAAACCATTAAAAATATTAATTATTTTAATTATCTCCTTAACTGTAAAATCTGCCCAAACCATTTCTGGGTCTTGGAGATCTCATGTGCTTTAGCCTCTCCACCAATTTTCATGGCTAGAGCACATCCGATGCTACCCCAAATCAACAACTCGGACGAGTCTCAACATAATTATGATCTCATTATGCCATCTCGGACACATCAGAATCTCAAGCAAGTATGGAGGATAAGCATGAATGCCTTGGTGAAGCATTCACATAGATGTGTTAGTATGGAAGTCTCATCTACACAATGGTGGTCTCAGAGAAAAGTGCAGTAATAATCTAAAAGAAGATGGAGATATGGTGCAGTAGTTATGGTCTCATTATTGTGATGAACTCAGTGAAGGTGCATGAATGATGAATTTAGTGAAGTAGCAGTGTTGATGATGATCTCAACAACAAGAAGAGGATTGTGACTTGGTCTTCGAATGGCCTAGTAGGTCAAGGGTTATGGTCTTGGTGTTCGTCAATTGAATCTCCATAAGAAGAATTTCGTGTGGATTTTCCTTTCCAAGAGGGAGAGGGCTTGTCTCTTTATTTGTGGTAGCAATTTGATGAAGTAAACACACACACTAATAACAAGAAGAAGATCAAGCTAAGATAAATTGTAAAAGCACTTCACAAATTGTTATAAAGTCTAGAAGAATCTTAATAATGCTAGCTGCCGTAGATTCTTCAACAACGCAGGCCCATTCAGTGACTGTGTAGGGTTAGCGCAAAGGTAGTGGAGGACTCGTTGGTTTAGCTACTGGATCAATTGGGACTTGTAGTGTAGAGTGTGGTAATCTCACTAATTTCTTCTGTCGAGTGATATTCTTTGTACTGGATTGCCAGCAAGGCATCCAGAGGTTGTATTCATAAATAACTTCTGCTTAATAATAAAAACCCTCAAATCTGTTGCATCGGTCATTGGGTTTTTCCGGGGACATTTGTCCAAAAATAACGATGTTCGTATGTTGTATTTTCTTTCTTGCTCAGTTCCTTGTTTCCGCATATAATTTAATTAAGTGAAGGTTGCAGTGTATGTATTTCGATATTTGCCGTAGGAAACTGCAAGTAATTTGTTTAAAGGAATTTATCAAATAGGAGAAATATCATCAGTTGCTGCAGTAGGGATTCCGGTTTAGGAATTTTCACGACGACTCCATCACAAACCATCCAAGGGCTAATCGTACATCATATACACTTAATCTCATGAAGCACCCCCAAACATGGTGTAAACAATTTTGAAGTAATCATGAAAGCTAATGGTTGCTTTTTATGAGGAAAGTGCTGTCACCCATACCAATCAATTCCTTTTGCAATTGCACCAATCCTTCCATCAACAAATATGTACTTGCCGCAATCTTGGAATCAATCCAAAGATAATCCTACATCAAGTTACCACACCTCTCCTTAGGACAATTGGAAGGCTCATTGATGGAGGAAACCAATGCAATGTGGTTAGAATATCTCCTTGGAGATATACTCACTAAAGATGTGTTTTCTCCTACCTACTCCTATGCCTTTTGTAATGTTTGGGTGAGCCATCTTAGGTTAGATTTTTGCTTGTTGGAGTAGAAGGTGAGGGAATATCCAACTGTGGTTCACCTCCTCAACCTTGAAATCAAACTTATCACGGGTAGTTCAATCCAATGTTTTAAGACTCCGACTCCGACTCCGACTCGGCCGAGCAATGACTCCGACTCCGACTCCGAAACGGTAATGACTCGGCCGACTCGTTTTCAATGACTCGGTCGTTGTAAAAATACATTAAATATTTAGTTTTTTGATAAAAAAACATAATTTTGAAGATTTTAAACATAATTTTAAAGATTTTCATTATAATATAGATGGAAGACAACATATGATCAAAGTAGGCTCATGAACCAATCCATTATAGGTACCCAATGGCAATACATTTGTAATCTCTGATAACTGTCCACATTAGTTGGAAAGCTGAGACATTTTTTAAAGCCTGTTCTTGCATAAAATCATTTTTGTTTCTTAAGACGAAATTAAGGACACTGCATGGGCAATTCGCTGTACAATTTGGAAATTTGGAGAAACAGTTACAGTATATTCGGATCAGCAGGAAGATACCACAGTGTGAGGAGATGATCATGAAACTCTGCCAGAAATAGATGGTCTTTCCAGCTTGTAGAAGCCACTTGAAAACAACATATATGAAATGGACTTATAAAAGAGAATGCCTCGCCTCTTGTTGCTCACCTATTGGTTACAATAAAAGGAAGCTCATCACTCAAGATGAAGAATTGGCATCAAAGGAAGATGAATGGGGAACAACTGTCACCACCATATACAATGGGACTTCTAGACGTACTCTATTCTATAATTTTTCAGGCACATGAAGTGAACAGTGACTATGCTCTGTACTTGAAGGTTGAGGAATTGTTTTGGATGAGCCAGATGACAGATCCTCCCTTACTTTGTCTTGAGAGTGAGACCTATCAGGTGCATTTTAAGCTGTTGGAGAGTGTAACAAATTGCAGAGCTATTCTCAACTCCAGCACACGCAAGATATTGAAAAATAACACTATATATATATATGTATATACCTGAGCAACATTGAAGTAATATTTAGTCGAACAGACATACACAATAGTTTAGGATCGACATCAAAAAGTATCAAATGATGATGTAACTTGTAGGGATGACCTGTAAATTAACCTCGGCTGACATGCACTTTAAAATGAGCAGACTTCAAATTCTTATTTGGTTCGAGCCAATTCCTGTAAGTTTGATATTGAAGCAAATTGAAAACGGTTGGTCCCTTGTTTGGAGGTTATTCCAACTGTCATTAAAAAGGGAAGTCCCAGCTCTTGGTTTTCTTGTTTGAATACATATTAAGGCACAGAGTGGTTTGTTGGTTTGATCAATCAAGCTTTGGGAAACATGTGGCCAGTGACCCGACCGTTTTTTTAGCAGACCCGGCCGGGTCGGCCGAGTCAGCATTGAGTGACTCGGCCGGGTCATTGCTGACTCGGCCGACCGTTCCGTTTCTTTGACCGAGTCAGTTCCCAAGCCATCGACTCGGAACGACTCGGCCGGGTTGTAAAACATTGGTTCAATCAACCTTTTGATCAACAACCTCCTTACTCTCCTCAATCACCAAAAGAGAATCCAATGAACCAAAAGATCTGGCATGCTCATTGAACTTCACACCTTTGTTTACTTTTGTTTCTTGTTGCATAAGAATGTAGATCCTATAAGAGGTAGAAGTATCATTGTATTCATCAACAAAAGATTCCATTACATCTTAAACCTCCAAAGAATGCTGACCACCTATGAATTTAAAGGAATTTAACTCTAGATCATAAACAACCTACGAACGCTCAAGTCATTGTCATGGTCAAGATATTTAGACACCACATCATGAATTGTTTAGGACGTCCTACAAAGATAATGGCATCTCCTTTCAAGACCAAGACAAGTGGATTAGATTTATCAAGGTTGCAAAGATAGAAATCTACACAAGTCACATCCACCCCGAAATACAAAGCTCGTAGGTAATATTAACCACCCATGTAGCTAATGCATAGGAGAATTATTTTTCCTATTGTTTTAGCTGACTAGCCGACATCCCTATAATGATCCATAGATAGTTAGCCTCATATGCCTCGCTTCCATGCTTCAGTCAGTGCTTTATCTAACTTGCTCATCCAATGAAGGTGGGTCATCTATTGTAAGGTACATTAGCCATTTTTTAATTCATGTGATTTCGTTTAATGTTTAAGGTTATTCTAGTATGGATCATAGGTTGAATTGGATGAGAGACTGCATTTGGTTGTACTTTTATTCCCATGCTTCACCTTGGTGGTTATCTCTTACCCGTAGTACATCACAATCTTCCTGGAGGCCTTTCTTTCACTATCTAGGAGTGACACAAATAAAACTTTAAAAGGCCTTAGTTGATTTAAGACTTTCCATTTCTCCCTTGTGTCCACATCCCATCTTTGGGTTGATTGTTATCTGTCATCAATATTGGTTCCTTGTTTTCCTCATCCTTGAGCAAGGGCTCAAAAAATTTGCCCTAATAGGTTGATGCGATATAAAGAATAGAAAGAGCACGAGCCATAGTGTTAAAATGCAAAAGATTGGTAGAGATAAATGAAAGTGTGTGGACAAAAGCCTATCTTGATCTCTAGCCCCCTCATTAGCCCTCACCTAGTTCTTGGGTAATGCATGAGCTATCTAAATGGGAGGAAATTTGCATATCCCAATTCTGATGGACAATGAAACACTTCATCTTTAAGCGGTCAATGTTGAATCAATGAAATCTTGTAAACCAAGTTATATTTGCAAAAGAAAAAGAAAATCAATGAAGAAATAGGCACACAAGAGTGCTCGTAAAAATAGATTGAGGGAATGCATAACTCTTGTCCCATAATTGCTCCTTCTTCACATCATAATGCTCAAGGATGTTGGAATTTCATAACTAGTAAAGACTGTGCCATCCTCCATGAAGTAAACCCTACCAAGTCATTGGCTGATTGCACTTACTAATTGATGGTTTGGCCTAGGAACTATTCCTTCGCTTAGGGTTGGAAGCATCTAATAGGGACTTATGATAACCCTCATATACCTAAGCATGGTAACTTGTTTCCAAATCATAAGGTGTAATGTGCTTGATTTTGTGAGCATGGAAATTACTAAGGGGTTTGCCCAATTTTGATAATATTATATAAAAGGTTAATTAATAAAAATGGGCAAATATTATTTTATTAGAAAAGAGCGAGAAATATTTTTTTATTAGAAAAGGTGGCAAAAGTCACTTACTGGAAAGTGGCCCTCACTGATAAAATAATATTCATGTTTTGCAGATTTCTGTGGTGTGGTTTTTGAGATTCAGTACTCGGATATTCCACAGTTTTCATTTTTGCATTGTCTACGTTTCGAGTCTAGAACAAGACTCATCCTCAGGACTTGATTTACAAAGAAGTGAAGTGCTGGTTATAAATATGTTTTTAAGGAATTTTCAGGATGGTCGACTTAGTTTAATTCAATTTTAATTATTTATTGTATTTTATTTAATTATTTAAAAAGTCTGATGATGCTGTGTTGATGTGTTATCCTATTATATATTATATGTCTTTAATATTCATGTTATTAAAGTCTATAAATTTATAAAATTAATTCTATTTGAAATAATATTATAATTAGTTTATTATTAATTTGTTATGACTATGTTTATTATATTATTAAATAGGTTTTAAGATTTAATTGTTTTATTATAATGGTCAGTTGTTTATGGTATTAAATTAATCAATTTACAGTTGTTATATGTGAGGTTATGTTGTATAATGTTAATTATGATTTAAATTATGGTTTGCTTTAAAATAATATTGAAAAGGGAATCTAGAAGCTTGGACACGATTCAATGAAATGTTATAAAAGGATGGTCGACTCATCTGCTAATCATTCTATTCTACCTAATCATTTCTCATTGTTGTTAAAGAGAAACTCAAGCGATTTTCAGAACGAGGGTTTCAAGCAAAATCCTCACCCTAGCTTCGGTGGATCTCATTGCCACCCTAGCTAGTTCTCCAATTTCGGATGCTTTTTTGCTACCCTAGTTGGATTATTTTTAGGAGCTTATTTTGAAGATCTAATTGAATTTGTTGGTAGACATTTTTTTGCACTCTGGTTATTTGCAGGAGGAGAAATTCCTATCATTCTCAAGAGGGCCGAATTTACTCAGAAAATACAGAGGCCACAATACCTCTCGCTCAACCAAGATTTGCTTCATAATATTGGTACAAAAAGGGCAGATTGAACCATAGCAATTATTCATCATTGTAATGGGGTTTTTACCAAAGAAGAGGAGACTGATTAATTGGATACATTTCCAGAGATTTTTGTCAAAAATTACCTTCAGTATTTGGGCTGAACATGAGGCTGAATTCATCCTAATCGGTGGGCTGAAATTCCTTATGTTTGAGGACTCATATCTCCACATTTAATCCCAAACTTGAAGCTATTTTCCAGTGCCAAGAATTTTCCAGAATTTGTCTTGCTTAGGTAGGGGCCGCGTTTAAAATAAAAATGAAACTTGACTGTTTTTTTCATTTTTTTTTTTTTAATTTAATTTAATTTTTTATGTTTTTTAGAACTTTTGACTGTGTATTAATTTTAATTTTTTTCTTGTAAATTTTTTTTTTATTTTTTCAGTGTTCAATGTGTGTGCTGTAGCTATTAGTCTATGTATTAGTCAGCTTGTGTATGTTTTAATTTTTTTTTTTTTAATTTTTTTTTTTTTTATTTTCATTCCAAGTTGCAACCTATAGGCTGCAACCTACATTTCCATTTGTCATTCAATTCACAAAGTTACAACTTACAACTTACAACTATGAGTCAGAGTCAGACTTCTTCTGGGAACAATGAGGACAGTGACAACAACTATAGTGGTAGTGAGCCACAAGATGCACAAGGAGAAGTTGAAAGCAGTCATAAGGGGGCAAGATACCAGAATAGGCATGGTGTAGATTCTGGAGGGCCACCAAGAGAGTTGGAAAAATTTGCAAAGGGGACATTTAATTCTCTAAAACCACTTCCAATCTATGCAACCAGACTGCCGAAAAAGAATCCAAAAGTTGGTGGTGGTGTACGTGATCGGGTCTCCAATATTTGTGGGCAGCACTTTGTTGGCAGCTATATCAGGGTGAAGCAACACATTTTGGCTATTACAAGTAAAGGAGTCAATATGTGTCCTTCAAAGAGAACCTGAATTCAGCTCAAAGAGAGCAAATTTGGAGGCTAGAAAGGGCAGCCACTGGAAAAGAATTGTTTTCTAGTAGACATGTTGATCCATCCACAAATATTCCTCCATCCAATGCTTCATCAAAAAAGACAAAGGTTTCTACTGGTGTATCTCGTTCTTGTGCAATGGGTGGTACAGTGTCTGGGATGCACAACATTCTAGATCGAGATGACATAGATGATGCAATTGGCAAATTTCTTTTTGCCAATGGAATTTCCTTCCATGTTCATTCTCCTTATTACAATGAAATGGGGCCTTCATATGTACCTCTCGGAGAACATAAACTATGAACAACAATTTTAGATAGATAAGTGTCCAAAATTAATGTGTAGAAAGAGAGAATGAGACAAACATGGTTGATGTTTGGTTGCTCTATTGTTATGGATGCATGGACTGACATCCGAAAACGCCCACTAATTAACATCATAGTGACATCTTCAGAAGGTACATTCTTTCTTAAAGCTGTTAACTGTTCTAGAAAGCGCATGGATGCATCTTTCGAATTTGAGCTTCTTCGAGAAGCTATAGAGGATGTTGGGCCTGATAGTGTGGTGCAGGTTGTGACAGATGCAGCAACAGTTTGTAGATCAGTTGGGTTATTGATTAAAAATAAGTATCAACATATTTTTTGGACTCCTTGTTGTGTGCATGCACTCAATAATGCACTGAAGGACATTGGCAAGATTCAGTGGATATCATACTTGGTGACAATGACAAGAGATGTGCAGATGTTTATCTGCAACCACCACACCTCCTTGGCTATGTATAGGGCTCACACGAGGAAGGAATTCCTCAAGCCCACTGATACTAGATAAGCTAGCTATTTTCTTTTATTGGAGAGGATGATAGAGGTACAGGCACCTCTCCAATCCTTGGTTGTGAGTTCAGAGTGGGGAAGGTGGTCAGAATCAAAGACAGACACGGGGAAGAAGGTTAGGCTTCAGGTGTTGGACAATGATTGGTGGACAGGTTGTTTTCATTTGTGTCATTCTTGGGCCCTATTGTGGAGGTCATTTGTTACACTGATTCAGATGCTCCTAGTCTTGGAGAAATCTATGAGACCTTTGATAGCATGTTGGGTTGTG
The DNA here is from genome assembly GCA_000404065.3 of Pinus taeda. Classification (NCBI taxonomy): domain Eukaryota; kingdom Viridiplantae; phylum Streptophyta; class Pinopsida; order Pinales; family Pinaceae; genus Pinus; species Pinus taeda. The sequence continues at coordinate 275,517 of APFE030251522.1, forward strand.
TGAAGGTAAACCATTCATGAGATGGAACCCTCATTAGAATTCTATATTTCCTAGATTCGACCCATCATTCAGCGTAAGTGGGATCGCATGAACACACCTTTGCACATGGCAGCATATGCATTAAACCCAAAATGGTATGTTGAGAGACCTAGGAGGGTGCCTCCTATTGATGATCCAGAGGTAAAGAATGGCTTCTTAGATGCAATTGCAAAGATGTATAGTGAGGAGGAGGGGTCAAGATTTCGAAGACAATTTGTTCAGTTTGCATCTCTTAGTGGCCCCTTCAACACACGTGGTGCTGGGGCAGATCGCATAGAATAGCCCAAGATGACTCAATGGGTTGGTGGAGGATGCATGGGGTTGGTGCTCCAGAGCTCAAAGATCTAGCTATGCTTTTGTTGTCTCAGATTACTAGTTCCTCTACAGCAGAGAGGAATTGGTCCACATATAGCTTCATCCACTCTATCAAGAGGAACAAGCTTACCTCTAAAAGAGTGGGGAAGTTAGTTGTTGTGCACAGTGCCCTACGTCTTGAGCATAGGAAGACACCTGAGTATTTGAAGGGACCAACAACACGATGGGATGTTGATCCAGAGGATGATGCACAGGTAGATATGGAGGAGAGACATGATGAGAGACAGATGGGGTTGGTTTGTGGGCCACTTAGCATGTTTGAGAATGCTAGTGATTCAGATTCAATTGGTGATATGGACCATATGGTTGATCCTGATTTATTCTTACAGCAACTAGATGCAGAGACTAGCAGGGCATTACCTTGAGGCTTGAGCAAAATTATGCTCGTTTATCTTTTGATATGTTGATGTTCTTATGTTATTCTAACTCTATTAAATTTTGACTCTTGATGTATCAAACTTGACTTTAGTCTTTTATAGTTCTATAAAATTTTGACTCTTGATGTGTGATGTATCAGACTTGACTTTTATAATTTTATGTGAATATTCACTATTCACTGTTCAGTATTCAATGTTCATAGTAGGAAGTGGAACATCAATATGGTTTAAACTTTAATCATAATGTATGTACTATGATGTATGATTACAAATTAGAATTTTAAATTTATTATTATATGATATTAGATAATGATATTCATATCAATGGTCATGCTTTGCAGCATTTTAATTCAAACCCAATTGTCATAGTTGACTCAATTTATAAATTATATTTTATATGTTTTAGTTTTTAAGACCCTGACGTCTCCCCACGTTTCTTAAAAATTGGTGGGGAGCTTTTGCATAGGCCGCTCCCGCGTATCCTCGCCCCCTCGTCCTAGAACCTTGGTGGAACATTGTGAAAAATTGACTTTGACTTCACCACCAAAGTCCAAGGGCTCAAATTTTCTTAAAATATCCATTTTTCCCATGGTCGGGGACCTCCAAAAATTAACTTCTCTTTGACCTACAAATTTTTGATTATTTTCCACTTGGAGAGAAATTAATTTCTCTATAATTATTTTTTGACTCAAAATTAATTAATTTTCCGGCTTATGTTTTTTATTTAATTTAGCTAGAAAAATTAATTAATTGACATTAGAGGGGATTTAATGACTTTTCCACCTTCAAATATTTTAGCTATGGTGTCTAACTATGACCCTCAATAATTTACCCCATAGTTTTAAAATTTGGCCGATTCGAAATGGAAACAGCCGAGTTGATCCGTTTCATTGGCCAAAACTGTGACTTGGTTGAAGAAACGGTTCAGTTGGCCGAGTCAGCCATGACTCGGCCGAGTCATTCAATGACTCGGTCGAGTCATGGCTGACTCAGCCAACTCAGTCAACTCGGCCGTTTCCATATTGACTCGGCCGAGTCATAAATAGCGGCCCGTAACCCCATCCAAAACAAAGATTTAACATTTTTTAATAAAATTTTAAGGTGTTTGCTAATTGGTTTGGACTCCAATGTGTTTTATGAATTAGCTAAATGTTATTTGCGGTCCATTTCCCCCTCCCAAACCCTATTTAACACACTCAAATGCTCTCTACTATTGATATGCTATTCAAATTTCATGGTAATGTTAAATTCTTAAAGTAAAAGTGACATTCTCCTTAATCTTCATTTTCATCCTTTTACTTAAATTTTTAACATTACCATGAAATGACTCAGGATGTTTGAGAGTGGTTTCGGCCTCATTGGATTTCATATGGAGAAAGTAGAATTTTAGATTTCATTCAAAATCAGCAGACTTATCAGTTTTTCAGGATTTTAGGATTGGGGGATTGCAATGTTTCCAT
>APFE030251522.1:278385-335768 GCA_000404065.3 Pinus taeda
TAATGCTGTGTGTTTGGAAACATGAATGAAAATCTTTAAAATTATGTGTTTTTATAAAAAATAAATATTTAATGTATTTTTTACAACGACCGAGTCATTGAAATCGAGCTGGCCGAGTCGATACCGAGTCGGAGTCAGAGTCGGAGTCGACCCTCGGCCGAGTCGGAGTCGGAGTCGGAGTCGGAGTCGGAGTTTTAAAACACTGATTTACCCTATTCTGCGACACAATATGATTTAGTCTGAAACCAATTGTGCTTGTAATAAAATAATTTAGCCAAATGTGCTAAAATTATTGCCAAACACACTTTCACAAAGGACTTGATATAACACTAGGACTCACCTAAGACCTTGTCAACGAATTCCACCCTAGCTTTGGGGTTTAAGCTAGAAGAAAAACTCTTTCAATTATCCGTGTTTAGAAACACACATAATTCGGTGAGATTAAAAAGCTTCCTAGGATGAAATCCTTTGCCAAAATCAAAGGTTTACCTAGGTGTTGTTACATAATTAAACGGTCATACTAGCATCATTTACAATACAAGTTGTAGAGATTAGGTTTACAATGATACAATAGTGCTGGCTGAAACTTTGATCTTTGAAATTTTTTCTTCGCATCTTTGTACTTTGCTTCCTTGGACTGTTGACAAAGTGTGGTCAACAGGTCCTTGAGGGACTACTCATATTCAACAACAAGGCTCGAAGCCATTACAACAAAGCTCATCATGTCACTTGCGGGAATTGAAACTAGGTAGAGAGAATAACAATCATTCCTCCCAACCGTCCGAGATAAACTCGATTGGCGCCAAACCATTAAAACTCTATTTTCATTGTTATAAATTATTTCTAATTTTTCACCCGCTGGGTTTAGTCCCAAGACCTTTGCAACTAAACTTGCAAAAGGTTGCAAATTCATTTATGTTGCAGGTTTGAGGCTTATGAGTGATTTAAAATCATCAAGTTTCAATCTCTTAACTTCCCCACTGCTAGAGCTTCAATATAGAGTGCTTAGGCACCTTTGGGTGGCATTACTAAGAGGTTATTACTGCTGTTTTCTGCATATTTTCAATTTGTAGTCGTAGGACAAGAAGTTAATTTACACAATAACCCCTCTAACCAAAGGTCTAAATTAAGAATAACTTATAGAATTGGTTAGTATATTAAATTTACACTCACTTCAACTATTGACATGCTATTTATCTCCATTTTTGAGTGACTAACATTGCCAATCTACATTTATTTTTTGCATATTTTACAGTTTTAGATGAGTATAACTGCAAACAATTATCTCATCTCTTCACCCAAGACCTGATTTAAGGCATTGATCATCCTTTGGTTGGATGGAGTCATCCCAAGGGAAGACTCTCATATCTTTTTAAGAGAAAGTTGTACTTAAAGAGTGGGGACTTGGGCCAAGGTGACAATGGGCTCTTGTCCTTTGTGTGCCAATCTTAGTAGGTTGCAAGGACCTTGGCAACCTTGTTAGTTTGATCAGTAATGGAAGATGTTAGAGAAATAAGAAGACATAGGAGATATAAGTGGATTGAAAGGAAATAAAGTGCAAATCCAAAATAATACCAAATAGAGCAACAACAAAAGCTTTTTTCTTTGAGCCATGATTGGTGGCCACACTAAAAACAAGCACAAATGTGCAATGGATAAAACCTCTGGCATTACATAGCTTTCGGAAAGAGTTTTATTCTATCTTCTTGGAGCATAATTTCCTTTCTTCAAACGAACATCCTCTCCTTGAAATGCTTTATCCTTGAAATATATGAAGGAATTTATTGAAAAGACCTTCCATGTTTTGAACAGTGTTGTCACATAGAGACAAATCAATGCATACTACGTTGTTCTTCTTTTTTGGCACTATTTGTTGATAGGGTTCTTGAATGAAACTTCTTGCATTGGGATTCCAAGGATGACTTCAATTTTGAAACCAAGTTGTATTGTAAACTTGTAATTGATATTGATTGGAATGTATGCAAAATATTCTCTCTGGTTATTGTGACAACTCCTATGATTATGCTTTTGATCAGATGTCTACATAAATATAAATATATCTATGTGAATATATAGATTAAACCAAAAATTAGGCTTAGGGATTCGATCCTGTGACATGGAGCCTTTTATCTTGGCCTTAGTATTCCCCTGATTTACTTTAGATATTATGTCTGTCATATATACTTGTGTCATTATGTTGGTTGTTGATAATTGCTTAGTAGGGATACTTGGATCTGCTGAAGTTTCTGTATCCGTAGTTTGTGATCCAACTTCTTAAAATACCTGAGTCAATTGGGTCAATTGATATCTCTTTATCAACAACTCTTCCATTATTTATTATTATTATTATTATTATTTTTTTCTCCGTAGCTTTATTTTCTCAACTTTTCCCAAGAAGGTCCCTTTTGTTGATTTTCTAGTATAAGAGACTAGAACAATTTTCTTGCAAGATAACTACTTCAAATGATTCATTAGTATTTTTTCTTGGTAAATCTATTCTATTCTATTATATACAGGAAAACACTACATTCACAGAGTCAGTGTGCCCAAGGCCAACTGTGGCTCTTTGGACCAGGATTTCTCAGTACAAAACCAACCCTCGCAGGGGCAGCGCGACTAGACAGAACTACCCACACAGGGCCATTGTAACACGACAGTGGATCCAGACCAAACAAAATCGTCCCACGCAGGGGCACCGGAGCAAAAAAGTACTTCCCGCGCAGGGGCATCAAAAGACTTTCGGCGAATTCCCTTACAGGCCATACAAACTTGGCAAGAGTAGACATAGACATAGACATGAACCATAAAAGACATAAGACATAGACATAAACCAAAACAGGACCTGAGCAGTTATGGAGGAAGAGAGATTGAACCAGTGGGAGGCTATTCCTCCGGCTTCTCCTCGACCACCCTGCACCATCCATACTTCTCTCGTTCTTCTGCCGTGGGGAAGGAGTCCCAATCATCCGCAATGTTCTCCTTGGAAGTCGACGCTTTCTGAGCCTAAGGGCAATTCGGATCTTGCTCGGGCGCCCCCACTGGTTTCTTCTCGTCGTCTTCCGAGCTTCCACCTGGGAGCTTCTCCATATTGCGCGAACCTCCTTCTCCGTCCTGAGATTCCTCGAGGAATAGAACCGAAACGTGTGCATTAATGCGGGGTTTATCCATCGAGCTGCCGAAGGTGAAGATGGCGGAGCCGAATGCAGGTGAAGGAGCCGGATCAGAATTTGGGCTGCTTGTGTCCATGACTTGGCTTGCCTGGATGGGATTGGCCTTTGCTCTTCCATGGCAGTGACAGCGGCAACAGTGAAGGTGGGGCTTTGTGGCTGGAGGACGAGAAGACCCTCCCCGAGCAGAACCCCTACGTCTGCGCAAACTTTGTCGGGGTCTGACCATCTTTGCAGGAGCACCGGGGGCGTGGAGTAATGCTGAGACAGAGGACCTTCCCAGCTTAAAACAGCACCCAACAGAATTGAAGCAGCGCCCCACAGACTTGGGACGCCACCCAACCGACCAGAGACAGCAGCCAACAGATTTTCCGGGCTTGAGACAGCCTCCCAGAAAACTGCACACAAGAACCTGAACGTCGTGACCCAAGCACTGAGCGTGAACCTGCTCCAATCCATCTCCCTTTTTAAAATTCCAACATTCCCTCGAGACCTGTTCTCCATAACTGCGATTTGCAATCACACTAGTGAACCGAACACTGCATTGAATAACTTCCGCTTTGATCTGTACACTTATTCCTCGGCGGCGAGAAACGAATTGAATGCCCATCTTATGCTCGAGGTAGCACATGGCTGGCATGTGGCTCCTCACTGCCACCCGTCCTTTCACCCGCATCCGGGGAAATGATTCATTAGTATTAATTCCATATAACATTCAATATCATCAAGGAATTGGACATAAAAAAATTTCAACCATTAAACATGAAAGAGCATTAGAAATCACAATGAGACAAAGAGACAAGAGACAAAAATTTAGGTCAATGACCAGGCCAGAACCCACAAGGGGAAAACCCATAAATCTTTACTTATGAGAGAGAGTCAATGTTCATCAATTCATCCAGAAATAAAACATCAAGATAACAACTAACCAATGCAAGACCTCCCTCAAGTGCCAGGCCATCAAGCCATCTCTTCTTTTGATTTTTGGCCTTCTCCTCCTCCTTCTATCTCCGCTGTAACAAAGATGAACAAGAGATCATGCGATGTGCAAATGAGGCGAAGTGGTCTCCTATAAATAGTCTTCAAAAGGAGGTTGAATGGGCGCTTCCAAGGGGCCTACCTGATTTGATCAAGGAGGGGAGCCGACTCGACACTTGAGGGGTCATTAATTCAAGTTTATTTTTTCTTTTCCTTTCTTGATGAAAATACGGACATTGGCTACTAAGTTTCCAACACTCCCTTTTAGCCAGGGAGATACTTTTCATTCTCTCTCAAGATCAATCTCCTTGACCAATCCATTGGTCTCTTGGTAATGACCTAAGAGAGAGATCAATCTCATCATAAGGAAAGTTGATAGCATCAAAATTCATCCAACAAGCCAAACACAATGGCATCAAGGTCAGAGCCCAACTGAACGTGGGATCAATCAATATTGTTCATAAGGCCAAACTCTCCAACCATAAGCAATGGTTTCTCAGTCGAGAGCAATGACCCAAGAGAGTACTCAAAATCAATTTTCCCGAGCAAGTCCACTTGGTCTCTCAGTCAAGCACAATGACTCAAGGAAGAGAACTCAACATCAATCTCCCTTGGGGATTTCTTGTTCAAACCCTTGCTAGGGCTTACAAACCCAAAAACATCCCTAGAATCTAGCCAAGACATTCAGTCTTCCATGTTGATTTTTGGGTAGCATCGGATGTGCTCTAGCTCTGAAATTTTGTGGAGGGGCTAGAACACATGAGATCTCCAAGATCCAGAAATCGTTTGGTGAAATTCCATCCGGATTGTATTTTATTAAAATAATTAATATTTTTAACAGGGTTCCTAAGTCTAAACTTAGGAAAATTAAAACACTAATGGGTATTAATGAAAATATGGGTGAGAAGCTTCTAAGAGACGAGGATCAAGTTTAATTTAATCTTAGCCCTTGATTAGAGAATTAATCTTGGTTGTTGATTTCTCATCAGGAAAAGTCTAAATGGAGGCTTGGGGTCAGTTGGAAAAGACACATAGAGAGATTAAGGAAATCAATTTTCTAAGGTGAGAAGTTCTCAAGAGGAAAATCGATTGGGGAGACCTTGCAGCTGAGGGGCAATGATAGTTCGGGAATACTGACAGAGAGGTGGAGAGAAGCTTGTGGAGGCAGCGCAGTATCCAGGAGAGCTGATGCTGGGCCAGTCTGGGCCCACACAACCTTGACGCGGAGCTAGAAGAGCCAGCGCAGAGGGAGAAAGCTACCTTCCACGCACAGAGCTGAAACTACTGGAACAATTGGGAAAGCTGACACAGTGGGCAGAAGAGATGATGCAGAGATGACACAGAGCCTTAGAGAGCTCCACGCATGCCCACATAGTTACTACGAAGGGGTAGCGTAGTTGTAGCCGGGGCCAACAAGATTTGCTGCTAGATTAGCTGGAATCTACCTGGTGAAGTGAGGTAAAACTCACTCAGTTTTTCTGCCATTGTATTTTTCTGTCATTGGTTTGCCAGGTGGGCAACCAACATTTGTATTCAAAACTTCTGCTTAATAATAGAAAACCCTCAGAGTTGCTGCACTGGTTTTCCCTCATTAGGTTTTTTCGGGAACGTTTAGTCCAAAAATAAGTGTCCTTTGCATGATTGTTGTTGGGGTAGCATCGGATGTGCTCTAGCCACGAAATTTGGTGGAGAGGTTGGGGTACATGAGATCTCCAATACCCAGAAAGGGTTTGGGTAGATTCTAAACAGATCAGGAGATATTAAAATAAATAATATTTTTAATGGAGTCCTCAAGTCTAAACTTAGGGAAAATAAAATATTAATGTGTATTAATATGAATCTGTGTTAGAGTGGTCCAAAAGACATAGATCAAGCCAGATCTAATCTTAGCCGTTGATTAGGGACTTAACTTCGGCCGTTGAGATGTCAATAGGAAAAGTATAAGAGGAGGTTTGAGGGTCACTTGGAGAATACACCAGATGTCAGTCATTCCATTCTCTAGAGTGGGGTTTGCTAAGAGAGATAGAATCAGTGATCGGGAGAGTAGCTGAGAGGCATTGAGTACAAAGAAACAGAGAACGCAGAGATTGTTCTGGGAGAGCAGCGCAGCAGCCAAGGTGAGTGACGCAGTGCCAAGAAGGGCTCACGCAGAGGCAGCCAAGTGCTGCGTAGAGCACCAGAGGGGCCAGTGCCGTTGACGCAGAGACTCCCAGAGCTGATGCAGGGCCTCCTGGGGCTGGTGTAGGCCAAGAAAGGCTGACATAGGGCCAACGTGAGATAGAGAGGGGTTGACGCAGTCTAGTTTGGGCAGACGCTGGGTTTGCAGAGCAGTTTTGTGTTGAGGAGCTACCAGAGGGATTTTCGGGGTTTCAGCCAGGAGATTTCTCTCAAACTGTGAGGTATAGCTGCTAAGGAAATTCTTTGTTGGGTAGGCCAGTTTCAGCACCCAGATTGTACTCTGATATTGCTTAATAAGAAAACCCTCAGATAGCTGCACCGGTTTTCCCCATTGGGTTTTTCCGGGGACATTGGTCCAAAAATAATGGTGTCATGTGGTGTGTTTTTTCTTGTTTCTTTTAGTTGTTGATCTGTAATATGTTGAGCATGCATTGGTGTTTATTTTCGGTATTTACTTTGTAAATAACTTGTTAAAATAACAAGTAGGTAGGAATAAATCAGAAAAAGTGCATGAAGGGTTTCTAAACTAAGTAAACTTAGAAACTTGAACATGGTATCAGAGCGTGATTGCAGATGACAGGAGGAATAAAAGACATCAGCCAAGCGAAGCAATAGCAACAGAAAACAGCTGTCCCGAGGTGACAGAAGCTGTTTCTAGCAATGCAGAAGCCGAGTGTGATGCAGAGCTAGCCACGACCATGCAGAGGAAGCCGGGAGCTGCGCAGAGCCTCAGAGAGGCTAGCGTTGTTGACGCAGAGGGTTAGAGGGCTGACACAGATCCATCTAGGGTGACACAGGGCCAGTGTAAGGCAGAGAGGGGTTGACGCAGTTCTCAGAGAGGTAGTTACTGGGGTCTAGAAGGCTGCAGGAATATTGTAGAGTGGAGCTGGCGAGGTATTGTAGTCAGAATAATACCTGACTGAGTAGGGCCAGAGGAGTTGTCACCGAGGGTTTCTAGCCGAGGAACCCTGATCAATAGTGTAGCTGCACAAGTCGATTAGAGTAGGGGACATCTCGACAAGCGGCAGAAGGATTTCCAGGAGGGAAATCAAGACTCAGAGGGAGTCCAGAAGAGAACTTCCAAACGGGAAGTAGAGACTTAGAGGAGTCGAACAGAGAACTTCCAGACGGGAAGTAGACTCAACAAGAGTCGAACAGAGAACTTCCAAACGGGAAGTAGACTCAGCAGGAGTTGAACATAGAACTTCCAGGCAGGAAGTAGAGAGACTCAGTAGGAGTCGAACAGAGAACTTCTAGACAAGAAGTAGACTCAGCAGGAGTCGAACAGAGAACTTCCAGACGGGAAGTAGACTCAGTAGGAGTTGAACAGAGAACTTCTAGGCAGGAAGTAGAGAGACTCAGCAGGAGTCGAACAGAGAACTTCTAGGCAGGAAGTAGAGAGACTCAGCAGGAGTCGAACAGAGAACTTCCAAACGGGGAGTAGACTTAGCAGGAGTTGAATAAAGAACTTCCAAACGGGAAGTAGACTTAGCAGGAGTCGAACAGAGAACTTCTAGGCGGGAAGTAGAGAGACTCGGAGGAGTCAACAAGAAGAGCAGAGAGATGGCCATGAATGGGTTGAGGGATCAGAACAGGTTGGATGAGGCATCCAACTTTGTCATCTAGATGGCCAGGATCCTTTCTGTTTTGTGTGCCATGAGTGTTCACGCACCACTTGAGCGGATGTGGGGAGACATCGAGCTGTAGTCTGGCAGGATACAGGCGATGAGGGGCAGGATCCTTGAGGTACCCAACCTCTTGGATTAGACCTTGCTACGGGAGCCCCGACGAGGAGTGGGAGGACTAGTTGAGTGGGTAGAGACGGATGCAAATGGAGCGACAGAGAGAGCTACAGTGCAGGAGTCCCGAGATAGCGTGAGGCTAGCAGGCTGCAGCAGTGCGAGAGGCACAGGAGTGTTGCACTAGTGCAGGATGGCACAAAGAGGTGTGCAATGGTGCGAGATGCAGGAGAGTTGTTGTAGTAGCGCAAAGGTCAGAGAGGGAGCACATGTCAGCGGCAGAGGGAGCTTCAACATCAGAGGGTGTTTCTAGAGGTCAGTTGGGAGATCAGTTACTTACTTCTCAGTAACTGAGTTGCAGTGCAACAGTGGGCAACACGATGCAACATGATGAGAGGAGGTGCAGTGCGGATGCAGTGCTGGGAGGAAGGACCAGTAGTAGCATGGATGCAGAGGGAGTTGTCGTACAGATGCTGCAGTGGCAGTGGCAGTGGCAAAACCATGGGCAGCAGTACAGGATACAACAATGCAGAGGATGTTTGGCAGGAAGGCCTAGCATCAGCACAAGTATCGATGCAGGATGATCAGAGTAATACTTAGTGAGGAGTATTGCTAGAGCACAGTCCTCGCTAAGAGGGAGTGTTGATTTGGGGTAGCATCGGATGTGCTCTAGCCACAAAATTTGGTGGAGAGGTTGGGGCACATGAGATCTCCAATACCCAGAAAGGGTTTGGGCACATTCTAAACATATTAGGAGATATTAAAATAATTAATATTTTTAGTAGAGTCCCTAAGTCTAAACTTAGGGAAAATAAAATATTAATGTATATTAATATGAATTTGTGTTAGAGTGGTCCAAAAGACATGGATCAAGCCAGATTTAATCTTATCCATTGATTAGAGATTTAATCTCGGCCGTTGAGATGTCAATAGGAAAAGTATAAGAGGAGGCTTGAGGGTCACTTGGAGAATACACTAGATGATTAGTCATTCTATTCTCTAGAGAGGGGTTTGCTAAGAGAGATAGAATCAGTGATCGGGAGAGCAACTGAGGGGCATTGAGTATATAGAAACAGAGAAGGCAGAGATTGTGCCAGGAGAGCAGCACAACAACCAAGAAGGGTGACACAGAGCCAAGAAGGGCTCACCCAGGGCCACGCAGAGGCAGCCAAGTGCTGCGCAGAGCACTAGAGGGGCCAATGCAGCTGACGCAGAGGCTCCCAGAGCTAACACAAGGTCTCCTGGGGCTGACACAAGCTAAGAAAGGTTGATGCAGGGCCTCCTGGGGCTGACATAGGGCCAGTGTGAGACAGAGAGGGGCTGACGCAGTCCAGTTTGGGCAGACGCTGGGGTTGCAGAGCAGTTTTGTGCTAAGTAGCTACTGGAAGGATTTTTCGGGGTTTCAGCCAGGAGATTTCTCTCAAACTGTGAGGTATAGCTGCTAAAGAAATTCTCTGCTGGGTAGGTCAGTTTCGACACCCAGATTGTACTCTGATATTGCTTGATAAGAAAACCCTCAGATAGCTGCACTGGTTTTCCCACATTGGGTTTTTCTAGGGACATTGGTCCAAAAATAATGGTGTCATGTGGTGTGTTTGTTCTTGTTTCTTTTAGTTGCTGATCTGTAATATGTTGAGCATGCACTAATGTTTATTTTCAGTATTTACTTTTTAAATAACTTGTTAAAGAAAAATAACAAGTAGGTAGGAATAAATCAGAAAATGTGCATGAAGGGTTTCTAAACTAAGTAAACTTAGAAACTCCAACAATTGTCTCATTTATTTTTTCAGTACTTGATTTGTGTATTGGTGTAGGCTGCAATGTATTTTCATTTAATATTTTCTGAATATTTCTGAAAATAACTTGCTAAATGAAGAACACAAGTAGGCAATGCAAATCAGTTTACTTTAGTAGGATTTTTGACTTGTTCGATTAAGAAATTATCACATTCCAAACACTAGATTTTGCAATCTCAACAAGTCTCAATTCCTCAACAATAATTTGATCAAACTTCAGGTTTTGAAGAGGAGCTTCAACCTCTTAATATATCTTCCTTGCTTAGCAAATGTTGTAACCCTGACATCCTTGCATTTATTTTCAATGTCCAAAGCTACATGCTTGCAATGATATTTAGTTCAAGAAACTCTTATATGACAATGTCCTTATAACAACAACATCCGTTCTTGCAAAAAATTCCATCATTTAGGTCTAAGGCTTATACTCAATTATACATGCAATCTCTTTGTCATTTAGGACTTTATCTTCAAATTTAGCAGACCTTTTTAAGGAAGCTTCCAAGCCTTGTTCAATACTTGAGATTCCAAAGCAATGTTCTGACGTTATTCCTTTCATTTGCAGACTTGAAACTTACCATCCATCAATGTTGATTTCTCCAAAGGTTAGGACAAAACTCAAAGGGAGATTAGACATAAGGTACATGTATGTGCCTTCTATAATAAACATTTCAACATATTCCAGATTTAAGGCTTCAGACCTTTGTCACAAACTTTGTTCTAATACAACTACTGTTCTTTTTACAATGACAAAAGTAATATATTATAGATCAGTAAGGTTGTCTTCTTTCCAGTGTATTTCGTTTTTCTTTTATATATAAAGAAAATACACATCAGATTGACTTATAGATATTCTTCGAGCAACCTTCTTCAGATTCAATAGACTTCATCAACAATAAGATTTGTGGGCTTAGAGCATTCCAATGCCCTTCCTTGACTCCTTTATAACATTTCAGAGGGAAACACATGATCCTTCAGAATTCGAGAACCTTATCAAACTTTGGACTTCAAGTTCGACCTTGTTAAATGTTAACATAGAGGTGATTTGAGTTTGAGACATTTTTCAACCTACAGAGTCTCTCGAGGTTTTGGAATTCTCTGAAAATATGCTTTGAGGTCTCAACTTAAGTGATTCGAGCTTTTGCCTTCTCACAAGAAGATCAGATGACAAAACTCATTTTATGCTTAGAACAATAACCTTTGCCTTCAAATTTCAACAAATTACACTAGTTAAGTCACTTGACTTGAGGTGTCTCAATTTATTCCATCAAGGGATCAACCTGAGGTATTTCGGCCTCTAGATTATGAGATTTTCGGATATCTGAGATGTCCATAGGGAGGAGGAGGCTCATATTATTTTTAGAGGAAAAAAGAAAGGTATTCTTATTATCATATCCAGGCTTGGATGATCATCTCATGTTTTCATAACGATACTACCATAGAGAGTTCGGATGACAACACTTACCTAAGAGAGTTCGGATGAATATTAACATAGAGGAGACTCGGATGCCTCCTAACTCGGATTCAACACAGACTTGGCTTCAATCACAAAGTTAATTTGCATAGCTCCATAGTTATATATGGCCTCATACTTCGTGTCATTCCATAGTGTAATGTGCCTCAGACTTCACACTCCTTCCACAAAGATAAAGTTCCTCGTGTCTACATTGTTTCCACAGAGAATACGTTTTCCACAGAGAATACGTACCTTTGTCTTCTACTCGGTCTTCCAGGATTTCTTGATCGAGGGCTGATAAAAGTTATGAGAGTGTGATGTGTGTCCAATGATCCTATTTCAAATTGCTCTTCAATCTCGCTTTGATACCATGTTGATTTTCTAGTATAACAGACTAGAACATGTTGATTTGGGGTAGCATCGGATGTACTCTAGCCATAAAAATTGGTGGAGAGGCTAAAGCACATGAGATCTCCAAAACCCAAAAATGGCTTGGTTAGATTCTAACTGGTTTGGGAGATATTATAATAATTAGTATTTTTAATGGAGTTCCTAAGTCTAAACGTAGGAAAAAAAAAATATTAATAAGTATTAATATAAAACTGGGTTAAAATGGTCCAAAAGTCATGGATCAAGCCAAATCTTATCTTAGCCGTTGATTCGAGATTTAATCTCGGCCGTTGATGGACCAATGAGAAAAGTATAAGAGGAGGCTTGAGGGTCAGTTGGAGAACACACCAATAGAGATCAAGAATTCGATTTTCTCGAGCAGGGTTTGTTGAGGAAATCGAGTGAGTGATCTGAGTTGCAGCTGAGGGGCAGTGAATACATAGCAGAGAGGCAAAGTTAGTACCAGAAGGATCAACGTAGAGTCGAGAGAGGTTGATGCAAAGCTAGCTAGAGGCTACGTGGAGGCAGCTAGTGCAGAGCTAGCATTGAGTTTTTCTGGGGACATTAGTCCAAAAAAAATGGTGTCACTTGTGTGCGTGTTTACTTTCAGTTGATCATCTGTATGTGTTGATATTGTACTCGTATTTATTTTTAGTATTTACATGGTAAATAACTTGTTAAGTAATTGAACAAGTGGGAAGAAAGAAATTAGATAGTACAGGAAGAATTTCTAATGGGTTAAACTTAGAAATTCCAACATGGTATCAGAGGAAGGTTCCAGATCATAGGATAACTGAAGGCATGAGCTAGCAGAGCAGTAGCAACAGAAACAGTTGTCCCGAGTGACAGAAGTTGTTCAACAAGGAAAGGGTGACGCAGAGGGCCTGCGTCATCAGCTCGAGCCAGGAGGAGGATCAGTGCAAAGGCAGAGAGGAGTAGATCTGACATACGCAGTGCCCAATCATCTTTCTTAGTCAGGAAGGATCGACGCTATGGCCAGGAGGTGCAGATTTTGTTGGTGCCGAGATTGTGCAGAGCCTAGAGGCTCAGTCCTTCAGTTGCTAGGACATAGGAGGCTGTGGGTAATTTGCAGAGTGAAGCTGGTGGGGTATTGTGGTCAGAACAATACTTAACAGGGCAAGACCAAGCAGGAGTGAGTTGCTACTGAGGCGAATTTCTAGCCAAGGAATCAGGATCAGTGTTGTAGTTGCACAGACGATTGGAGTGGGGCAACTCGACCTTGGCAGAGGGATTTCCAAAAGGGAAATCGAGACTCAGAGGGAGTTGAATTGAGAACTTCCAAACAGGAAGTTGATAGACTCAGCAAGAGTCGAACAGAGGACTTCTAGGAGGGATGTAGAGAGACTCAGAGGAGTCGAAAGAAGAGCAGTAAGATGGTAGTGAATGGGCTGAGAGATCAGGATAGATTGAAAGAAGCTTCCAGCTTTGTAGTTTGGAAGGCCAAGACCTTGTCCATTCTAGATACGTATCACATCAAGCACTCTGCCTTGAAAACAATAACGATCCTAGTTGACCAAGCTAAAAATGAGAAGTACGAGGAGGCAATGGCCACGGCAAAGTGCATCATCCTTAACGGGGTCAAGGATCATGTGGTGCCGCATATTGCCGAGAAGGACACGACAAATGAGATGTGGAAGGCCCTAAAGAAATTGTACCAGCATACTTTCATGCAGAGGAAGATGTTACTTGAAAATCAGCGACGGTCATACCAGATGTAGAAGGGAGAGAAGAGAGATGTCTTCCTCGGAAGGAGATCCGTGATTAGATAACTTCCATAGGGGCCACGTCGGATTAGGATTTGATGGTGAGGACCGCATTGAACATAGTCTCAGAGGATTGGGAGGTATTTGTTCAGAGCATATTGAGCAAGTCAAGCCTTCCATATTGACAGGAACTGTGGGCGACTCTTCGTCAAGAAGAGATCATATGGGTGACCAAGGCGGGGAGTAGCGGAAAAGGGGTCAGAATCAAGAACGAGGAAGAAGAAGATGTGGCTCTCGCATCTGCTGGAAAGCAGGAGAAGAGAAAGAAGTACCTCTCCAAGGTCAAGTGCTTCGATTATGGGGAACTGAATCATTTTGCGAACCAGTGTCCTAGGAAGAAGAGCAAGGGAGAGGCTTCTGAGACCAAGGCAGCGCCAACGAGGGCAGAGAAAGAAGTTGAGACAGATAATGACTGTGCCATGAGTGCTCATGTGCCACTTGAGAGGAAGTGGGGAGAGATCGAGTTGTAGTCAAATGGACTACAGGCAATGAGGGGTAGGATCGGCTAGGTACCCAACCTCTTGGATTATACCTTGCTACGGGAGCCCCAAAGAGGAGTAGCAGAGGACTGGTAGATGTCGGTAGAGACGGATGCGGTTGAAGCGACAGAGAGTGCTACAGTGAAGGAGTCTCGAGACAACGTAGAGGCTAGCAGGATGCAACAGTGCGAGAAGCACGTGAGTATTGCACCAGTGTAGGATGGCACAAAGAGGTGTGCAATAGTGCGAGATGCATGGAGTTGTTGCAACAACGCAGAGGTTAGTAGAGGGAGCACTTGTTAGCAGTAGAGGGAGCTTCAACATCGGGAGAGTCTCTAGCCTGACAGGGATGTTAGAGTTGGGTGGATCAGTTACTTCCTTCTCAGTAACTGGGTTGCAATGCAACAGTTAGTAGTGGCAGTGCTATGGGCAGCACGATGCAACGTGAGTAGAAAGGGATGAACTGCAGATGCAATAGTGGTAGTGGCAGAGCCATGGGCAGCAGCACAGATGCAGAGGGAGTTACCGTATAGATGCAATAGTGGCAGTGGCAGGGCCATGGGCAACAATACAAGATGCAATAGTGCAGAGGATGTTGGGCAAGGAGACCTAGCACCAGCACAGGGATCGATACTGGATGATCAGGGTGATACTTAGTGAGGAGTATTACTAGAGCACAGTCCTCGCTAAGAGGGAGTGTTGATTTGGGGTAGCATCAGATGTGCTCTAGCCATGAAAATTGGTGGAGAGGCTAAAGCACATGAGATCTCTAAGACCCATAAATGGTTTGTGCAGATTCTAACCGGTTTGGGAGATATTAAAATAATTATTATTTTTAATGGAGTTCCTAAGTCTAAACTTAGGAAAAATAAAGTATTAATGAGTATTAATATAAAACTGGGTTAGAATGGTCCAAAAGTCATGGATCAAGCAAAATCTAATCATAGTCGTTGATTAGGGATTTAATCTCGACTGTTGATGGACCAACGGGAAAAGTATAAGAGGAGGCTTGAGGGTCAGTTGGAGAACACACCAAGAGAGATCAAGAATTCGATTCTTTGGGGTAGGGTTTGCTGAGGAAATCGAGTGAGTGATTTGAGTTGCAGCTGAGGGGCAGTGAATACTTAGTAGAGAGGTTGAGTTAGTACCTAGAGGATCAGTGTAGAGCCAAGAGAGGTTGACGCAGAACCAGCTAGAGGCTACGCAGAGGCAGCTAGTGGCCATGCAGAGGCAGCCAGGAGCTGCGTAGAGCTAGAGAGGGCCAGCGTGTGAGACACAAAGGCTCTAGGGGTTGACGCAGAGGCTCCAAAAGCTGATGCAGAGGCTCCAGAAGCTGATGCAGAGCCCAGAGAGGATGACGCAGGGACAAAGAGGAAGCGCTAGGAGAATTTCGTGGGACTCCCTGGGAGCTGGAGAGCCAGATAGGGTGACGCAGTCCCTATCAGAGTGACGCAGAACAACAAAAGTTGCATTATTGCTGTGGGATCGTTGATCCGGTGATTTAGCTGGAATATCTTTCTCTGACTGAGAGGTACTACTGCCAAGGGAATTCTCTGTTGGGTGAGCCATTTCTGGCACCCATGTTGTATTTTGAAACTGCATAATAATAAAACCCTCTGAATAGCTGCACCGGTTTTCCCGCCTTGGGTTTTTCCAAGGACATTAGTCCAAAAACAACGGTGTCATTTGTGTCCTTGTTTACTTTCAGTTGATGATCTGTATGTGTTGATACTATACTTGCATTTATTTTTAGTATTTACATGGTAAATAACTTGTTAAGTTATTGAACAAGTAGGAAGAAATAAATGAGATAGTACAGGAAGAATTTCTAACAGGTTAAACTTAGAAATTCCAACAGAACAATTTTGTTGCAAGATAACTACTTCAAATGATTCATTAGTATTAATTCCATATAGCATTCAAGATCATCAAGCAGTTATACATAAGAAAATTTCAACCATTAAACATGAAAGAGCAATAGAAATCACAATGAGACAAAGAGACGAGACACAAAATTTTAGTTCAATGACAGGGAAAAACCCACAAGGGGAAATCCCAGAAATCTTTCCTTATGAGAGAGAGTCAATGTTCATCAATTCATCCATAAATAAAATATCAAGATAACAGCTAACTAGTACAAGACCTCCTTCAAGTGCCAAGCCATCAAGCCATCTCTTCTTCTAATTTTCGGCCTTCTCCTCCTCCTTCTTCGCTGGAACAGAGATGAACGAGAGGTCATGCAAAGTGCAAATGAGGAGAAATGGTCTCCTATAAATAGTCTTCAAAAGGAGGTCGAATGGGTGCCTCCAAGGGGCCTGGCCAACTTGATCAAGGAGGGGAGCCGGATTGACACTTGAGGGGTCATTAATTCAAATTCAAATTTTCTTTTCCTTTCTTGACGAAAATACCAACCATGTCTACTAAATTTCCAACATTTTTTGAATACTTAAACAAGAAATTTCTTGATTTTTTTCTTTTTGAAATTCTGAAGTTTTATGTTATGATCATGACTGTTTTGTTGATATTTTGCTAATTCACATTTAAAATAATCAGTGTCATGAACAAAGAACTTGTTTGGTTTTCATTTTCCAAATTGATCTTTTCAAAAAATTGCTTTCAATTTCATCATATCCTTAGATGTTGGGAAGTTCAAAAAAAAAAAAGAATCATCACATTCTTTGTTGTTCGGAAAGCTTTTAAAAAAATTCAAAGCAATTTTACGGGCAATGAAACATTGGACTTGTAATAATAGCATTTTAAGTTCTTATAATTATGGCAGCAAATTTTTACAGATGCAATGGAATAAAGGTGTTGTGGATTGTGTGGGGTTCAGGATGAGTGGAATGAAATTGGATGATCTCTAGACTCAACATTTCATTCTCTCCCGACAAAAGTTTGGCCCACTCCATTCTGATACCACTGCAACTAATCAAACAACACTAAAAATGAATCACAGAAGTCCATGAATATAATATCGATAGGACAGAGATAAAAAATATTTTATAAGAATGAATGGTACAATAATGATTGAAATTTTTTAAAAAGACTCATGTATACTGTCAGAAAACCAAAAAAAGCACAACCTTAGATCATAATTATAACTAATATTGCAATTATTGCGCCGAGAGATGTTCTCCAGCCTAGTATAGTAGAGATGTTGTAATGTAATGTTTAACATTTTGACTAAATCAAATTACATAAAAATAAAAATAAAATAAATTAAATTACATAAAAATATTAATTTAATGTAACGTAAATAAAAAAAATAACAAAAAAAAAAACCCTATAAAAATTAAAAATGACCCATGGTATTAAGCCATGATATTGAGAACCCATGCTATTCATGTAAATTATAGCGTATTTAAAGGGGAAATTGACTAAGGCAAATTACATAAAAATAAAAAAAAATTAAATAAAAGCATTAATGTATGTAATGTAAATAAAAATAACAAAATAAAAATAACCCTATAAAAATAAAATAATAATAAAAGTAAAAATGGCATATGGTATTGAGAAGTCATGATATTGACCAATGGTATTCATGTGGAATATAGTGTATTTACAAGGCGAAATTAAACTAGCTTAGATCCGTCTTGACTCCTGATCTACCAAGCACTGAAAGGGATCAAATATCTTTTCACTCTAAAAAATGTTTGCATATCAAAAGATTTGATCCCTCTCAACGATTGGTAGATCCTTGGTAGATCCGGAGTCTATCGAGCCCCACTGTCTTATTCTGTAAAGACAAGTAATACAATTTTTTCATTTGCGCATACAAAGCAACTGTCTCATATTTATTATATCACTGATGATCCCTTCATCTCAAATTTTATCTTTCGATAACAATAAATTCGTATATATCCTGTGGCATAGAGCGTTTAATGCCCCCTTTCTTTTATAACTTGTCAACGTCTTGAACCATCTGCTGAAGTATTGTTAATACAGCTGCGTCATCTATTTTCCTGTTTTCTCATTATACAAGCCCCTCTCCGTGGCCATTCTATTATGCAAAACCAATAAATCTTTTAGAATAACTTCGAAACATTTCCAGACACCAGTAGCCTTATTTTTATTGCGCAAAAAGGCTTTTTGGTATTTGTGTTTATCCTGCAATTAAGTTTCCCATCAGATTTGATATCGGTGAGAATTAATTTTCGTACTCATCCATTTTAAGGAGTGGGTTGAATTTTGCTATGGATAGTTTAGACTAATGTTTTGAAAAAGATAAATTAGTCTAACAGATTCTGAGGTATTCCGCCACCCTGTCCCTTTGCCCTGCGGCAAAATATTTCTTGGCACTTAGCTGATTTATTACGTAGGATTCTTAATGTGATTACTAATTTTGCAATGATATTGCATAGAAATGTAGTTACGTTTATTTTCCTTTGCATAATCATTTTCTGGTGATATTTGGAATATTAGGAATACTGCTTTTTGATTTGTCTTTTTCCTAAATAATTTATGTTGTTTTTTAGGTGACCGAGGAGATAGAAGGGACACGTTACAACACTGCAATCTCAGCAATGATGGAGTTCGTAAATGCAGCTTATAAGGTTTCCTCAATAAGCTTTAGAGTTTTTGTGGACAGTATTGAAATTGTAAATCACAATAATATGTAACCTCAGATTCCAGAGGGTCATGAACTATGAAAATAAGCTAATCAATTTTTATGTATTGATGTCAATATATGTTTTATCTTGCTATCTGCAGTGGATAAGTCGTCAATATATGTTTTATCTTGCTATGTGCAGTGGGAAACTCATCCAAGATCAATCCTAGAAAAATTTATTCTACTTCTTTCTCCCTTTGCACCACATATAGCTGAAGAGTTATGGCAACGTCTGGGACATGCTGATTCACTTGCATATGAGCCATGGCCAGAGGTGTGTATCCATTCCTGAACAAAACTGGTTAGGTTCCAGCTTTTTTGTGTTCTTTCATCCTTTTAGTCTAGCTCAAAATAGCAAAACTTAATGTTAACTTTCAACAACCATATTAAAAGTACTTTGCAGTTCAATGTTTTTCAAAATGTTTCCTTATATATGTGCAATTAGAGTGCTATGGGACACTCTTTGGTCTGAGTAATTTGTGCTGGATGCCAATACACAACTTATCATTCTTTTTAGGCAGTCTTGCATGTTAGTTTTAGCATCGGATGTGTTCTAGCCATGAAATTTTGTGGAGAGGCTAGAATACATGAGATCTCCAAAACCCAAAAATCGTTTCTAGAAATTGTGCCTAGAAGTGTCTCAATTAGATTATTAACCAATTTTTAAATATTTCTTAAGTCTAAACTTAGGAAATATGGTTAATTAATCAATATTAATTGAGATAAGGTGTGAATCATCTAGAAACTCACATGGATTGATCCAGAAATGATCATAGCCATTGATTAAGTTTTAATCTTGGCTGTTGGTGCTCCAACTGTGGATTATAAAAGAAAGTCGATGTGGTGATGGAGATCATCTAGTGCAGATATTCAGTTACCCAGTGAATTCAATTTTCTCAGTAGCAGCAACTCAACAGGGAAGATAGAGCCAGAGGGTGAGTAGCAGGAGAGCAACAACATTCTGCGATAAAGTTTTTAGTTCTTGGAAGAGTCGAAGGAAGGAAGACCGAAATCTTCAAAGAGCTAGTGGAGGGATTGCACAAAGGTTGGGGAAGCTATTTTGGAGGCAAAAAATAGCTGTGGGTGAGAGAAAATTCTCACAATATTTTTGCCAGTGTTTTCTTCAGATTAGATTGCCAGATGGGCATCTAAATCATTGTACTTAGATTTGTTGCTGAACATAAATAATAAAACCCTCATTTGCTGCATCGGTTTTCCCAAGCTGGGTTTTTCCAAGGACAATTGTCCAAAAATAACTGTCAATTTTATTGTATGTGTGCTAGAATTTCTCAGTTTTCAGCATTTTATTTTCCACAGAATTTTTATAGTGAAAATTGCAGCTGTGATTTTATTCGTTATTTGCCATAGTAAATAAGTTGCAGAATTAATTTATGAGTAAAAGAATAATTTCTCGTAGCTGCAATAAAAAGATTTTTCACATGGTATCAGAGCTTAATTGATTAGCAAGGAAGCTTAGAAGCAGAAAAAGGAATTTTATGTTTTAGAGGGAGTAGAAGATCGAAATTCCCAAAGAGACTGTGCAGAGCCCAGATCAGGCACTTCGAGTTGCTAGGGTAGCAGTTCGATTTTCTCAGTTGAGAGGAGGCAGGAAAATTTGAATTGCCAAGTTAGTGATTCCAATAGTCATAGGGAGTGGTTGCAACTCAGTGTTTTTTCGTGGAGCAAAATGCTGGTTGGACGCAGAAAAGTTTTGCTATAGGCTGAAGAATTCGCGTTGGGAGAAAATGAGAAATAGTACACTGAATTTGTTCCAGTTTAGCTTCAGATTTTTCTTCCAAATTGGAAGACAAATTTGCTTGCTTAGCAGGATCAACTTCACAGGGAGTCTGGTACATAGACAATGGAGCTTCCGCTCACATGACAAGTGTTAGAGAATATTTCTATATCTACAAAGAGGAGCAGATGGATTTCCCGATTACTATGGGAAACAAAACGAAATGTACTCCATCAGGGAGAGGTACCATAGATTTTTAAGGGGATTCAGGAGAAAGCACCAGTGCTTCAGATGTATTGCATGTGCCAGGATTGGAATGAAACTAATTTCATTATCCCAGTTATAGGATAAAGGGTACGATGTTCACTTCGTAGGGAGGAAAGTATATGTCAAGCACCCAAGCTGGAAGAAAGTAAGATAGATTGTAGTTTGAAGTAATAGGTTGTACTGATTACAAATCGATTCTCCAATGGCATTGATAGGAAACAACAGTAGCAGTGGGAAGGCGCTGAATGAATTATGGCACAAAAGAATGGGACATCTACATCATGTTGCATTCAGGATGCTCAAGGAAACCGTAACAGGGGTTCCTGAACTAGGGACTAAACACGATGATGTATGCAGAGGGTGCGTACTTGGAAAGTATGCTAAGGTGACATTTCCAAGGAGTGACAATAGAGTTGATGGCATGTTATGACTTATACGCTCAGATATTTGTGGCCTGATGTTCACTAGAGCTCTCAATAGTGCCAAGTATTTCATCACCTTTATTGATGATCATTCCAGGAAAGCCTATATCTACTTCTTGAAGACCAAGGATGAGGTCTTTGACCATTTTAGAGAGTTTAAATCTCTCGTGGAGAATGCGATAAGGAAGAAGATCAAGGTACTTCTCTTAGATAATGGTGAAGAGTAAATTGATAAAGACTTCACATGTTTTTGTGCGAAGGAAGGCATCAAGAGAGAATGGACAACTCCATATAATTCATAACGGAATGGTGTAGCGAAGCAGAAAAACATAACCATTATTGGAGCTGTAAAGGCTATGTTATATGACTAGGATCGACCTAGATTTTTGTGGGCAGAAGCATGTAATACGACAATGTATATTCAAAACAGGATTCCTCATAGAGCATTGGGGAAGAAAACGTCAGAAGGAGTCTTCACGGGGAAGAAGCCTGAAGTTAACCACCTCAGAATTTTTCGTAGCATTACTTCTTGTCACGTGTCAGATGATAAAAGGACCAAACTAGATCAGACTGCAGAGAAGGGGTTTATAGTAGTAAGACGAGACGTGAAGTTCATGGAGGACCGAGCTTTCAGGAGGTCTTGAGATGCTTGCCAGTGATCAAAATCAGTTACCAAAAGCTCCTTTAGCCCAGTAGCAGGGGAAATCATAGGAGCAGGCAGTGGGACAAATAGGAGGACAGTTACAAGGGTCAAAGAAAGTGACTAGTACCAGTATTTCCTCAAGGGTAGGAAATCCGGGGAGTTCTCATCAGATGGAGCAACAGAGACAGGATGAGGAGGAGCTGGCAGAACCTCCCACAACTAGTGGTTGAGACAACAAAGAGATTCGTCAGACATTAAGGGATGCATAGGACTCCTAAGACGAGCAAGAGACAACACATACAACTTGACAGGTACCAAGCATTGGTAGCTTAGGTTACAAAACCTTCCAACTTTTAGGAGGCTGCACAACATCAGGTGTGGATAGATGCCATGGTAGAAGAGTATAGGTCTATCATGACGAATGATGTTTGGGAGGTAGTGCCCAGGCCAGAAGACAGATTAGTTGTAGGTTCGAGATGGTTCTACGAGATCAAATATGTGGCAGGTGACAATGTGGAAAAGTACAAGGCTACGTTCGTGGCAAAGGGGTATGTACAAAAGGAAGGGATAGATTATGAGGAAACCTTAGCCCCAATTGCCAGATACACTTCCATTCGATCAATTATATCTCTAGCAGCTCAGATGGGATGGAAGATTCACCAAATGGACGTCAAAACAACCTTTTTGAACGAAGTGATAGAGGAGGAAGTGTACATAGAACAACCAGAGGGCTTTGAGACTCAAGAGAGGCACATGCATGTGTGCAAATTGAAGAAGGCTCTATACATGCTCAAGCCGGTTCCCAGGGCATGGTATGGTAGAATTGACACTTACTTGTAGTAGATGGGGTTTGTCAAGTGTGATGTAGATCCCAACCTTTACTATTTGATGGTAGAGGATGAGCCCCTCATTCTAGTTTTGTATGTGGATGATCTATTCTTGACAGGATCATCTGGGCTTAGAGGATTGCAAGAGGAACCTGGTAGCATAATTTGACATGAAGGACTTGGGGTTGATGCACTATTTCCTAGGATTGGAGGTGTGGCAGAGGGATGGAGAGATCTTCCTTGGGCAAGGAAGATACACTACAGATATTCTAAAGAGGTTCAAAATGCAGGATTGCAGACCCATGTCTACATCCATGATTACCAACTGGAAGAAGATAGATGTATCAGATGACAAGGATGTCGACCCCACCTTGTATAGACAACTCATTGGGTCTCTCATGCATCTGGTCAACACTAGGCTAGACATTTGCTTCACAATCAATACCCTTAGATAGTTCATGGTGAAACCGAAAAGAGTACATTGGGCAGCAACGAGGCATATTCTAAGATACATTCGAGGCATAATCAAGTATGGGTTGAAATATACTTGAGAGGATGACGTCGGACTTTGTGGGTACATAGATGTAGATTGGGCAAGCAGTTGAGTGGACAAGAAAAGTGCCTCCGGGTACTGCTTCAGTGTTGGAATAGGGATGGTTTCTTGGTGTAGCAGGAAGCAAAAGTTAGTAGCAATGAGCTTTGCAGAAGTAGAGTATATGGTAGTTAGCACAACTACGTGCAAAACTATATGGCTTCGAAAGCTACTAGTAAGCTTATTCAAGCAGAGGATGGAGGCGACCAATGTCTATTGTGATAATCATAGTTGCATAAAATTCTCTGAGAATTTAGTGTTCCATGACAGGTCGAAGCACATCGATATTCGATGTCACTTCATCATAGATTGTGTACAATGAGGAGCAGTCCAACTACAGTATGTTCCCACAAAAGAGCAGGTTGCATGTATACTCACGAAAGCTCTAGGGAGAGCTAAGTTCGTCTATTTCAGAGAATAGATGGGTATGGTGGAGAACCCGTTTCAGTAGCAGGGACAGGCTATTTTGTATGTTGTAGTTGTAGCAGCAACAACTGAAGAGGGAGTTGCAGCGTTGGCAACAATTTTGCATAGTTAGCCGCAGCATAGATGCAACATATATCAGGGTTGCGCAGTGGTTGGTGGGCAACAACAAGACATCAACAACGTGATAGGAGATTATGCAGAGACAGAGTGTTGCTACAGGGGCTAGCAATGCTAGAACCAATGTTGCACTAATAGTTATCGGGATAATATCGGCTAGAGGAAAAAAATGGAAAAAATCGTAATAATCAGAAAAAAATCGGTAATAATCGGGAAAAAATCGTTTGGTACAAGAATTATTCATTTTTTTTCAATTTTTTTAATATCTAAACCATCTACAACATAAAATAAATACATTGACACATAAATATCATAAAAGAACTAATATATAAGATGTTTAATATCATTTCTAATGCTAAAATCACACATAACAGTGAATCATGTCCTAAATAGTAAGTCCTAACTCCTGAGTCCCAACTCAGCCTCAAAATATCAACAAAGAAATATAATAATGTATCTCATGAGTCATAATGTCATATACAATGAAATGAACAAAATAATTAAAGTCCAATACTATTGATTTCCTCTGCCCCTCTTGCGAGAAAATGCCATAGCTTTCCCTTTCCTTCTAGATGTAGATGTTGGTGCTGGTGGAGTTGGCAGTGGAGTCTGCTGTGCTCTAGAAGCTGAAGAACTAGGAGTAGGAGCTATAGGAGGTAGACCACGTTCTCTACTGGTGGCAGGGGTAGCTCGGGCAGGTGGTGTCACCTCCTCCTCCTGTTCCTCGGCCTCCTCCTCCTCCCCCTCCACTATATCCTGCACTAACCAATCATCAATAGATTCCATGAGAGGCCTCTCGGCCTCAACCCTCCATATAGCAGTGGTGTCAATCCCATCCAATGAGATGGCCTCCATATCGAGTGTCCTTTCAAGTTGCCTCACCCACAATCGAAGATTGTAGTAGATGTAGACCATGTCATTAAGTCACTGGGACTCCAACTTGTACAAAGATCATAATAATTAATAATTATAAAAAAATATTGTTTAATGAATTCAAAAATTTATTTGGAAATTTGCAATATTTTAAATTTTTAAGTGTTAACTTGTTGCGCTTCTTGTTTGTATTTTTTCAAATACACTCCAGTTGCACTCACATCCTGAGAAGTTACATGTTTGGTTGAGGATTCGAATGGCAAGCTTTTGCAGAAGGGGTACCCTGGCACCATACGTTCTCCACCATGCATCTACAACAAGATTACAATTAATATTTTAAACAAACATAAGAAAAAAATGGAATTTGAAGAGACAATGAAATTTGAAACAAAGTTACAAACTAAAAAATACCTGGCATTTTAATCGTCCTATCAGTCACAGCCATGTCAAAGCCAAATGTGCCACCTGCCATCCTATATGCCTCAATTTCTTTAGAGATCTCTATATGTTCCGCTGGAGATCGCACCATCTTCTGGACACAGGATAAGAATCCATCCATGATCTCAACATCAAATGCAAATCCACATGCGTAAGAAAATGCAGAGTTCAGGAAATCCCAACAGCATGAATGGAATGATGGAGTGTGTTGTTCTATCACTCATCAATCACTCCCCATAGGAGGAGTTGTCTCTGAAACCCTTCATCTCCCTTATCATCATAGTAGGCCCGAATGACTTATTTGGCCCTGTCCATGGCCTCATACAAATAGCCCATTGCGGGCTTCTCATCATCAACTAATTGAAGAACCTTTACCAAAGGTTCAGTAACGGCGCACACCTCCTGCACTCCCGCCCAGAAGTCTTCTTGGTATGAAACTAGTCTGCATATGGCCTCTCTCTCTGGTTTGCGGCTCATTGGCAAAGCACGCCACTCCTTTGAAAGAAACATTCTCTTCACATCCCACATAGAATTCAAGAGGGATTGAAGAGATATGAAACTGGTGGCAAATCGTGTAATGGCGGGGCACACTAACTCGTTGTTGTTGGTGAATCTTCTCATTAAGCTAAGCACAAATGTATGGTTATATATAAATTTTGTAATGTTTTTGGATGACTCAACAATATCTTTGACAAAGGGAATTTTCCCAATGTCCTCCAACATCAAATCAATACAGTGTGCAGCACAAGGTGTCCAAAATAAAGTAGGATGCCTATCTATAAGCATCCTGCCAGTAGCAACATAATTTTTTAGCATTGTCTATTATGACTTGGACAACATTTTCTGCACCCACCTCCAAAATAAACACATCTAGCAAATCGCATAAAGTTCTTGCATCTTTGATTAGTGCAGATGCATCAATAGATTTGATAAACATAGTCCCTTTGGGACAACTAACCAAGAAGTTTATAAGGGTTCTCTTTTGGTCAGTCCAACCATCTGACATCACAATGCATCCTGTTTGTGCCCATGATGCCCTAAAATCCTCCAATCTTTTGGTGTAGTCAAGCTTTTCATTTTGAAGAATTAGGTCTCTCATGTCATGATAAGAAGAGATTTTGTACCCTGGGCCAACAGTTGCAATGGAATTAAGAGCAGGTTGGAAAAATGGATTATTCCTTACAACGCTGAAAGGAATATCACTCCAAAGGAGAAATTTTGCCAGCAACTTGTCAGCTTGTTCTTTCTCAGTTTTTTTTAGCATTGAATTGATAGATGGCTGTGAACCAGGTGTGGTTTGAGGAACAAAAAATGATGAGACAGCTACCAGATTGGTTGATGCTGTAGTAAAACCAGTGGCACTTGCTTGTTCAGCTGACTTTTTTAGTTGCCTCTTCATTTCTTCTTTGGCTTCTCTATTGTGGTCTAAAGTTTCCAATGCTTTCATGGCTCTTTTGATGAGTTCAGGATTTGTATTTTTGCAAGGCCCTACATCAAATCCAGGGATTTTTGCAAGGTGATACTTCAATCTATACACCCCCCCGGACATATGGTGCCCACACAACTTGCAAGTCAAGTTTAGTCTATCATTCAGAGCATTAGGTTCACCAAATTCCCAGAAAGGGTTCAATTTCTTTGGCATGTTTGATTTTGAACTTTGAAGTTGAAAACTTGAATGGTGTTTTGGTGAACCTATGGGAAAATAAGGATTACAATTTAATATTACAAGTTACAAACTTACAATTTAGTATTTTATTATTTACATTGTACAAAAACTAAAAAAAAAATACATACAATTTAAGAAACCCCATTCCAAACCTAACAAAAAAAACTAAAAAAACAATACATTGGACAAATGTCAAAAACCCCATTCCAAACCTAACCAAAAACATTGAAAAAAAACAAAACAAAGTTACAAATCAATGAAAACAAAAAACATTAGTGCCCATGCCGTTTTTAAGGAGATAATCTGTCTCCTCCTTGGCTCACTCTTCGATTTTCTCCTCCAAGTAGTTGATTTAGATCCAAAATGGCAAAATCTCCAAGCTTCCAACACTCGAAGTCTCCAAACCCCACTGCGCCCTCTGATGTCCAAATGAAATTAAAAAAATCGTGTTTTTCCCTTTAAACACATGTTGCCCAAGCCTCCAACGATAATTACCAAAAAGATTAGGCAAAAAAAAAAATTCCGATTACTATGCGCGATTTTATCTTTTCTTTGAAATTGTCGTGATTATCGATAATATTGCAATTAGTGCAACACTGGCTAGAACACATTCCTCAGTAAGAGGGAGTGTTAGTTATTGTAGCATCAGATGTGTTCTATCCAAGAAATTTTGTGGAGATGCTAGAATACATAAGATCTCCAAAACCCAGATATCGTTTCTGAAAATTCTGCCTATAAATGTCTCAATTAGATTATTAACCAATTTTTAAATATTTCCCAAGTCTAAATTTAGGGAATATGGTTAATTAATCAGTGTTAATTGAGATAAGGTGTGAATCATCTAGAAACTCACACAGATCGACCCATAAATGATCCTAGCCATTGATTAAGTTTTAATCTTGGCCATTGATGCTCCAACAGTGGATTATAAAAGAAAGTCGATGCGATGATGGAGATCATCCAATGTAGATATTCAGTTGCCCAGAGAGTTCGATTTTCTCAGTGGCAACAGCTCAACAAAGAAGATAGAGCTAGAGGGTGAGTAGCAGGAGAGCAATAACATTCCGGGAGAAAGTTTTCAGTTCTTGGAAGAGTCAAAGAAAGGAAGACCGAAATCTTCAGACGGCTAGCTAGGGACTGCGCAGAGGCTGATGCATGCATGTCACGTAGAGGTTGGGGAAGCTATTTCGGAGGCAGAAAATAGCTGTGGGGTGAGAGAAATTCTCACTATTTTTTCCAGTGTTTTGTTCGGATTAGATTGTCAGCTAGGAATCTAAATTATTTTACTTAGATTTGCTGCTGAACATAAATAATAAAACCCTCATCTGCTGCACCGGTTTCCCCAAGTTGGGTTTTTCTGGGGCCAATTGTCCAAGAATGACTGTGTCAATTTTATTGTGTGTGTGCTAGAATTTCTCAGTTTCCAACATTTTATTTTCCGTAGTATTTGTATAGAGAAAATTGCAGCTGTGATTTTATTCATTATTTGTCGTAGTAAATAAACTGCAGAATTAATTTATGAGTTAGAAGAATAATCTCTAGTAGCTGCAATAGAAAGAATTTTCACACTGCAAAGTATTTGGTTCAGGATTTGTAAATGCCAAGGTTCAGGCATGTGTAGCTGTTGGGAATACATGGTCCCTTGTTTAGGTTATATTAATAATAGCTGTCAATTTGAATGATTTAGTTATTTTTACTGAAAATCCATATATAATTATGACATAAGAGAGATGAGTAAAATAAACAGAACAAAATATGAAACTATTTTAAGATATGAATAGTGTGGGAAATATTCCAGTTGTATGCATATAATAAATCAATGTTCTCAGATCTCGCCTCACTTATATCTGAGTCCAAACCAATGTTATTGAAACTAGGTTGTTACTGGGCAGGGCGAAACTTCCAAATTGGGAAGAATTGTGGGCGGCTCTTCACTAAGAAGAGATCAGAAGGCTGAGCAAGACGGGAAGTAGCAGCAAATGAGTCTGGATCAAGAAGGAAGAGGAAGAGGATGCAGCTTTGGCATCTGCGGGAAAGCAGGAGAAGAGGAAGAAGAAGGACCTCTCCAAGGTCAAGTGCTTCCACTGTGGGGAACTGGGTCATTATGTGAACCAGTGTCCGAGGAAGAAGAACAAGGGAGAGGCTTCTGACTCTAAGGCAGCATCAGCGAAGGTGGAGAAGGAGGTTGACGAGGATGATGATTGTGCCATGAGTGCTCATGTACCTCTAGAGAAGAGGTGGGGAGAGATCGAGTTGTAGTCAGGAGGACTACGGGCAATGAGGGGCAGGATCCATGAGGTACCCAACCTCTTGGATTATGCCTTGCTACGGGAGCCCTGAAGAGAAAGTAGCAGGACTAGCGGTTATCGGTAGAGACGGATGCGGATGAAGCGGTAGAGAGTGCTACAGTGCAGCAGTCCCCAGGCAGTGCGAGGCTAGCAAGTTGCAACAGTGCGAGAGGCACAGAGAGGTGTGCAATAGTATGAGATACAGAGAGTTGTTGCAGCAACGCAGAGGTCAGTAAAGGGAGCACTTGTTAGCGGCAGAGAGAGCTTCAGCATCAGGAGTGTTTCTAGCCTGACAGGGATGTCAAAATTTGGGTGGATCAGTTACTTACTTCTCAGTAATTGAGTTGCAGTGCAGTAGCAGTTACTAGTAGCACAATGCAACATGATGAGAGGGGGTTGCAGTGTTGGGAGAAAGGACCAGCAGCAACACAGATGCAGCAGTGCCAATGGCAGAGCCATGGGCAACAATACAAGACGCAGTAGTGCAGAGGATGTTGAGCGAGGAGGCCTGACATCAACACAGGTACCAGTGGCGGATAACTAGGGTGATGCTCGGTGTGGAGTATTACTAGAGCACAGTCCTTGCTAAGAGGGAGTGTTGATTTGGGGTAGCATCGAATGTGCTCTAGCCATGAAAATTGGTGGAGAGGCTAAAGTACATGAGATCTCGAAGACCCAAAAAATGTTTGGATAGATTGTACTCGGTTTGGGAGATATTAAAATAATTAATATTTTTAATGGAGTTCTTAAGTCTAAACTTAGGAAAAATGAAATATTAATGGGTATTAAATTTTATATAACACTGGGTTAGAAGGTTCCAAAAGTCATGGATCAAGCCAAATCGCATCTTAGCCGTCGATTAGAGATTTAATCTCGACCGTTGAAGGACCAACAGGAAAAGTATAAGAGGAGGCTTGAGGGTCAGTTGGAGAATACACCAGAGTGATCAGTGATTCAATTTGCTAGAGCGGGATTGCTAAGCAAATATGAATCAGTGATCAGTAGCGAGGGGCAGTGAGTACTGGATAGAGAGGTAGAGAGTATCGAGGGACCATTGCAAAGGCAGAGAGCGAGAAGCAGTAGCCGGAGCAGGCCACGCAGAGCTCAGAAGAGACAATGCAGAGTCCAAAGGGACTGTGTCATCCACGCAAAGAGCAAGGGCCCAGAGGGTCCCAGATGCTGCGAAGTGCCTCAAAGGGCTGACGCAAAGGGGTTTAGGGTTGACGCAGAGGCCAGAAGGGCAAGCGCAGAGATTCAAAGTCGCTGGAGAGGGTTTCGTGGGACAAGTTTTCTGAATAAGCGTTTCTGAATATAGAGGTATTGCTGCCAGTTATTTTTATCTGTAGGGTGAACCAGTTTGGCACCTAGTTGTACTTAAAGAAATACTGCATAATAGTAAACCCTCAAAATCGCTGCACCGGTTTTCCCACATTGGGTTTTCCCGAGGACATTTGTCTAAAAATAACAGTGTTACTTGTGCGTTTGTTTTCTTTCAACTGATGTTGAGATTGTATTGTGTTTATTTTGTTATTTAAATATTTTAAATAACTTGTTTGAATTTAACAAGTAGAAGAAATAAACCAGAATAATACATATTAAATTTCTAACGGATAGATTTAGAAATTTCTACATAGGAAAACCACCCAAAATTGAAATCCTTGAGAACAACTCATACTCAGGTAAATAACATATTTACCACCAGTTACTGCCCACCATAATTTAAGCAAATCTTTGCATAAAATATGGATAGGATTACTAAGTAGGAGTAAAAATATAAATGTGCAGACCAACTATTGGTCCCCCACCAAAATTTATGCAGGTCCTTGAGTTTGAGTAGACAATAAATTTCTCTACTTCACATATCAGTTTGTTAGTCCCTGCCAAGGCCAAACTGTTAATTGTAGATAACAATGGTATGTTCTATGCTTGAGACAATTTACTTCAATGTTCCTTTAGCAACCCAATGACAAATTCCATTTATATTTAGTAGCAATCACATTAACTTATAAACATTGACAGTAAATGTAGATAGAACATAAAATCGTATGCAGAAAACAAGCCAAGACAAGAGGACACAAGTTGTGGTGGATGCCATGGATAAACCCCAATGTGGGGAAACCCTTTGATCAAATCTTCTTATTATTCTTCAATAGTTCAGCAAATAGAGAGCGAGTAAAAATATAATAAATGTGAGCCCAAACCAGATCTGCCAAAACAACAAACAATGCAGCCCTAACCAGAAAGTCAATGGTGGTCAAAGCTGTCCAAAATGTCCTCCAATTAGCTCGGTCAACAATAGTCCAATTTGGCCTTCCGGGAGAGTCAAAATCAACCCAAAGCAAATCGACCAAACCCAATAAAAGGAGAAAGAAACATTGTTGTAATTTTCAATGGTCAAATCTGAAGTCAACCTAAAGTCAACGCTGGTCAACCTGTCCCAAACTTCTCGATTATCATGCCAATAAATGCAGCCTAGAAAAATCGAACTTCTGGCCCAAAAACCGAGGTCAACATTGGTCAAATCACCCTAAGTCAATGTTAAAGCCCTGAAAACTTCTACTTGTTTTGCACAAAAAAACTCTGTCTTCTACCACATGTGCGATGTAGAGAGAGAGAGAGAGTTACCTGTGACACGTGCGAAGAAAAGAGAAAGACCTCCAAGTTGTTCGAACCAAATAAGAGAGAGAAGATGATGTGATGCATGATGTCCAAATCAGGAAAAAGTCTCCTCTATTTATACACTTCGTTGAGGGTGAAGAGACACATCTATTGGGTTTCATGAGCCTATATTTGACTGTGGCTGACCTTGACAATTTGTCCATAAGAGAAATAAAGTCATAATTGCATTTCTACTTGTCAGAATGAGATGATCTTTATATCAAAATTGTACTTCTCTGAAAGAGGAATCCATTGCAATAATCATCTCCATCATATGAGCTACCTTAAGGTGGAAGTTGGCCCTAGTTGCCAATTTCAATCCTCCCTCTCAACTAGGAAGAATTCCACCTGCCAATCCATCATTATGCGAACCTGTCATCCTGAACCATCCCTACCATCACTGCCTTGCTCTGCTCTGCTGAACCATGAAGTAATAATGGAGAAGAAGTGATCAAGAGTGTATCATACCACTCTCCACTGACTAAAGTCAGCGTTTGATCCCATATCAAGTTGTTGAACACCATGCATCCTAGTCATAGGGAGTACAACAGTAAACGATGCGTCCATCGGTAGTGCTATGGTCCCTAACCAACTTTTCCCAACTCATTGGCCAGATGAGAGGTACTTCCCATGAGTCCTAGATTCTATGGGTAGGATGTGTGTCGAGGCAACAACAGGGGAATGTGAACCATTCATCTTTCTCATATGCCATAGGAGAAGGTGGACCACTCATCTTATGCATATGTCAATCGTAAGGGAAGGTGAACCACTCACCCTACATACATGTGTCCGGGTAGGGGAAGGTGAACCACTCACCCTACATACATGTGTCCAGGTAGGGGAAGGTGAACCACTCACCCTACACACATGTCAACCATAATGTGGTATCACAGGGGAAGGTCAACTACTCACCCTGTATCTAGCGCACCACTAGGGGAAGGTGAGCCACTCATCCTATATCTAGCACACCACGAGGGGAAGGTGAACCGCTCACCATATGGTCGCTCATAGCTAGCTCCAAGAAGTACCCCACACCCCCAGGAGCTCCCAGAGCTCTTTGTTCAACTCATATGGGATCCTCATAAGAGGGTCATTCCACGACTCCAAGTCTCTCTCGGAAGTTAAGAATTTGACCTTCCCGAGAGGCTTCGTGAGAATATCTGCAACCTACTCATATGTCCTAATGTGTTGGAGCCTAACTGCTACCCGTTGTACCATATCCCGGATAAAGTGTTCCCTGATATCAATGTGCTTGGAGCGATAGTGGAACACAAGATTCTCTTATAATCGAATCCCACTCTGGTTGTTACAGAAGATCACTGTGGTATCTAGCACATGCTCAAATAGCTCACTAAAGAGCTTCCTCAACCAAACTGCGTCACAGTAGGCCATACTTGCAACAATGTATTCGGCCTCGGCGGTGCTTAGTGCAACCGATTTCTACTTCCTGCTCATCCAAGATATAGAAGCAAACCCCAAAAAGAAGCAACACCCAGACGTTCTCTTATGATCCACCACACTACCAACCTAGTCAGCATTTGTATATCCATGTAGTCTCAAATCCACAACAGTTTATCTCAGTCCATAGTGGATTGTGCCCCAAAGATTTTTCAAGAGATTTTTGGAAGCAATCTAATGAATGTGATGAGGCTCGACCATATATTGACTCAACGTGTTCACAGTGAAGCATATGTCAGGACGTGAGTTGACGAAGAACATCAGTGCCCCCATAGGTTGATGATACTCGGTAGGGTTCACCAATTCGGGCCTAGCAACACTTCCACATAGCTTCTTGAAGTTGAATTCCATCAGAGTAGTCACGGACTTACAGTCCATCATCCCACATCTCTCAAGTAGCTTCACAATATATTTTCCCTGAGAAGGGAAAATCTCACCTAGCTTTTGCCAGAGCCCCAACCCTAGGAAATAATGTATCAATCTTGGGTCCTTCATTTCGAACTCGGAAGCCAACTCCCTCTTGCATTGATGAATGAGTGGGTAATCCCCTGTCAGAAAGAGATCATCCACATAAAAGCCCAGAATGAGAGGTCTGTCCTTTTCAACCTTGAAGTAAAGGTTTAGGTCAGCATCACTTCTCGTAAATCCCATCTTTATAAGGTAGCTATCGATCCTCTCATACCAAGCCCTAGGGGCTTGCATCAACCCATAGAGGGATTTCTTCAACCTGCATACATGTGTCTCACGATCTTAAACCTCGAACCCCTTGGGTTGTTCCACATATACTTCCTCCTTAAGTGAACCATGCAAGAATGCAGTTTTGACATCCATCTAATGAAGGTTCCATCCTTGTGAGGCAACAAGGGCTATGTGTTGAAGACTTTAGGGCAAATGGGATTAATGTGATTCTTATCATACCAAGCCCTAGGGGCTTGTATCAACCCATAGAGGGATTTCTTCAACCTGCATACATGTGTCTCACAATCTTAAACCTCGAACCCCTTGGGTTGTTCCACATATACTTCCTCCTTAAGTGAACCATGCAAGAATGCAGTTTTGACATCCATCTAATGAAGGTTCCATCCTTGTGAGGCAACAAGGGCTATGTGTTGAAGACTCTAGGGCAAATGGGATTAATGTGATTCTTCTAGACTTGATAATAATTTGTGAAGTGCTTTTACAATTTATCTTAGCTTGATCTTCTTCTTATTATTAGTGTGTGTGTTTGCTTCATCAAATTGCTACCAAAACAAAGAGACAAGAACACAAGATGTTTGGCAAACTACCAGGGCCAAAACCTCTCCCTCTTGGAGAGGAAAACCCGCACAAAATTCTTCTTATAGAGATTCTAATTGACGAACACCAAGACCTTGACCCCTGACCTATTATGCCACTCCAAGACCAAGACACTAATCCTCTTCTTTGTCACTGTTGAGATCATCATCATTGCTCCACCATTGAGGCCATCACTACTGCACCACAAAGATCTTCATTACTGTTGCACCATGATTGCACCTTCATTGAGGTCTTCATCACTACTGCACCAATGCTACATCTTCATCGAGGTCTTTGTTATAACAATGAGATCTCCATTTTGAGGAATATATATGATAGTTGAACTGAGATTTTCATCATGATTGCAACTATGCCGAGGTCATGACTATGTTTAGGATGTATGCCACATCAAGATCCTCCTCATGAGACTGTAACCATGTAACTATGATATCACATGGATACTCCACATCACACATGACTGTGTTAGGTATGCCGAGATAGAGATCATGATGTCCATCCGTGAAACATAGGACTAATGTCCTCATTTGAGATTCTAAGCCACTTCATTTATCCAAAATATAGTCCCACTACACTTTATCCGAGATGTTTGCTCCCCTATACCTTGTCTGAGATATTGTTCTCCTGTAATGCGGATTACAGTCCTTGTTCTTCACCGAATCATCTTAGAAAAATGTAAGTTCCTACACCTCCGAAGTTGCAAAGATATCCGAAATTATCTGATTGTAATTCTAAACTTTATATGCCTATTTATAGTGGTTTGACCCTGTATTTGAGCCGACATGACCAAGTCAACTTTTGTGTCATTTATATGAGCCGACTTGTCATCTTGTAGTTGTTTAATTGATTTTTGCAGGCTGACATGATGCTCTCTTCATCGTTTTGCTTGTAGTCTTCTTTGTTGAAGAATGGTGCTTGTCTTGGAGGGCTTCTTGACACTAGGTTGACCCATGTACATTACATAAATACTCATAAAGAGCTCTTTAACATAATCTTGACTCTTTGACTTTCCTAGACCTATGAAATGAGCAAGAAAGTCATTCATACAATTATATAAAAATAATATTTCTTTTCATAGACAAGTACAAAGATCAAAGTTGCATTGACAAATACCAAACCTAGTTACACTTTTCTTCAACACTCCCTCTTAACTAGGGAGGTATTTACAATGGTACTTGGTTATTCTCAATCTGAAGAATTTCTCATAAGAATATTCGGATTGGAAATCCCATCTGTAGAGCATCATATCAATCAGCATTGTCATAGTGTAAGGCCTTGACTAATAGCTCCATCTCTCCACGAGACCATGAGCTACAATGCTGGTGAGACCAATGATTTATAGACACCATCATTGTCTCTCAAGGTACATACCACCCAGGTGTTCACTTAGTATGACCTTTAGGACTATACTTATCTTGGGTTCCCAGCCCTCAAAGAATATCGATCCTCTTGACTGCTCTTATCTTGGATGCCCTACACATCCTCAAAGAGTGTCGGATGCGAGATGATTACCCAATCCTCCCATTCTTTCTTCCCAAGTGAAGAAAAGAATGTTGTGTCTATCATGTGTCTACATTTCCATTCATGGCCTTCATCTAGACTTACCACTGTTAGTCCTGGTCTAGTGCATGACACATGACATGGAAAAACACAATTGTCACTCCTTTGTAATCAGGGGTGATCTTAATTAAAACTCCCTCTTGATCAAGGACCTGTCAGAGCTCCCTCTTAGCTAGGGACTCTTCTATATATCAACAACTTTTTCTTTTGGGGGTCCTTCAACTGCTTGATCTACTTCTCTCCTTGATGCCATGAAATTTAGTTGAGCTTCTTCCTTGTAGGGCAACAACCATCGATCACTTTACTTCTTATTTCGTCATGCCATTCCTTTCTTCATGGAAAGTGGCCTTCTTGGTACATATCTGGAACCTTCTTCACATGGCTACTTCTTCCTCATCTGTTTCTTTCAAGAATTTCCATCCACCACATGAATGCTAGTTGTACTTGCACTTACAACTCTTGTGCCAGTAGCCCTACATGAACTCATCCATATATTATTCAAGAAATCAAAACATAACATTAAATCAAATTGTACCTTTCGAGATGGCTCTTCATCATGACATCTTCCTATAGGTATCAGCGTCCTGCATACATGTTGATAGATCTCCCAAAGATATCCATTGTCAAGGGTCTTCATCTTTTTCAAACTTTCATCAGAGTCTTCATATCTTTCCATGAGATTTCCTAGTCAAATCTTCTTGGTCTTTTGGATGTTGATCGCCTTCATCATGGTTGCATATCTCACGATCTCTTCCTTCCTCACATATTCCATTTCCAGGAGCTTTCAAATAGAGTTTCTTAGTCAACTACCTCATACTTCATATGAGGACATATTATATTGATTTCATCTAGTGTGACTTATGCCTTCCTGCATTCTTTCAGAGGAGAAGATCCATTTTCTCTTAATCATGCTTCTCAAGATAGAAGTAATGATCCATGTTCCCTGCAACCATACGACTTGACATTATAATATTATATACAAGCATACCTACCTCATTTTACCTTCAAGTCATCTAGGCTTCTTCCAACAGCTTCCTTGTCTGAAAAGATCTTCAATCCCTTGATCTGCTTCATGTCATCACACCATCATCCCATGAATTCCATAAGTTGGAGTTCTTGATGAAACACTTGCTTCCTCTCTAGATTAGTGAACCCTCTGATGAGGATTCCATCAGAAAACTTTGAGGATCTTGCATATCCCCATCTGGCAAATGTTTCCTTTTTGCCTTGATGTATGATGAACCTTGTCTTGGATGACATCTGTGTTTCCTTCAATGTTCAATGAGATTCCCAAGAGCTATATTCTTCATGTTTGACTACCATGGATTTTGTCCATTTTGTTCTTCACGATTGCCATGGTGATGTCACAAGCTCTTGCTTCTAATGCTTCCATGATGCCATGATACATCTTATTATCATAATCACAAGATCTAGGAGCTTATGATAGGACCTTTTTTTAAGGGATACTATCTTACTCATAGGAGGGATTTGTTACTCACTCTTTCCTTGGCCCTATTCTTCAACTTCCTCCATTTTTCAATGATATGAGCTTCCAGAATATTTCTATAGCATTGAATCTTAACTATACTTATTTTGTCTTGCTTGAGGACCAACCTTGCCTTCCTTTTCTGCACATGGTTGAGTTCTTTTAACCTTCAACATTTTTGCCATCAACTTGTCCTTCTCTACGTTGCATAGAGACTACAAGTTGCTGAATGAGGTAACCTTCTTGTTCAGGGATATTTGTTACCTTGTCAGTGCATCAATGATGGTTGTCTTCATTCCTAGATCTTATATAGAAGACCTTGTGAAGATATCCTACATCCTTTGATGCCTTTTTACTTTCATGTAGATCAAATTTCATTTGACCTTCTTGATTGCACCTTAAGAGAATGATTTTATCATCTACATCACTTTGATGTCTCCAATTTTTCTATGTGAGGGAATCTTTAATAAATATCCCTTTTCATTAATTCAGAGGAGACCTTTTGATGACTTCGGCTACTTAGAGGACTATGTCTATTCTCCTTCTTCATGCAAGGAATCTTGATAACCCATCCAATTCATAGATGTCCTTGCAATCATGAAGTCATTTAACCAAACTTGAATATAGAATGAAAACATACTTGTCATGTGAAGATGAAATCTTCACCTTGATGCTTTCTTGAATTATCTCCTTCAATCAGATTCTTACTTGAGCTACCTAGTACACTAGAGTTCTAGAACCTTTCTTGAGACTTCCTTGCATTGTTCAGCACCAAGCACTATTGCCTTTTATGATATGTTGAGATTATTTGATTCCTTAACTGTGAGGGTATGGAATCGAAATCAAGAATTTTGAGAGCATTGTCATGATGTCCACCTAAGATGTGGCATTGTGTCTCCTTCTGAAGTGATATTGCTGTAATGTATGTTGTGATTGTATATCTTTGTAACCTTGTTGCAATGCTCCTTGCTAGAGTAGAACCTTGCTTGAGTTGACTAGCATGAGCAAAGATATTTGTGGCCTTCAAGCATTGTTCAATACCAATCATCGAAACTGTCATTAAGATTGTTGCGGTATGACATGGGTTGTAATGGCACCCAAATTTTGAGGCTAGCATCAAGACTGTGAAAGGTATTGTGTTTTTCCTTTTGTTGTAGTGTAGATTAGGAGGACTCCTCGGATTTTCGACCTTCTCCAAGATAATCTTTGACTTTGAGTTGCTTTGTAGTCATATTGATAAGGTTGTTGGTGACCTTTTTGATGATCACTGTGGAGAAAAAGTTCTTTGCTGATGTAGACTACTTGTTGTAGACTTGATCCTTTATTCTTGACAAAACCCTTAACCTTACTTTGATGCCCTTCTTGAGGACTGATCCTTGTATGTCTCTTTTGCTGCCTTTCCTTTGACTTTTGCACCTTAGCTCTGATACCATGTTGAAGAATCTAGGGCAAGTGGGATTAATGTGATTCTTCTAGAATTGATAACAATTTGTGAAGTGCTTTTACAATTTATCTTAGCTTTGATCTTCTTCTTATTATTAGTGTGTGTGTTTGCTTCATCAAACTGCTACCAAAAAAAAGAGACAAGAACACAATATGTTTGGCTTTCTGCGAGGGCCAAAACCTCTCCCTCTTGGACAGGAAAACCTGCACAAAATTATTCTTATAGAGATTCTAATTGATGAACACCAAGACCTTGACCCTTGACCTATTATGCCACTCCAAGACCAAGACACCAATCCTCTTCTTTGTCACTGTTGAGATCATCATCATTGCTCCACCATTGAGGCTATCACTACTGCACCACAAAGATCTTCATTACTGTTGCACCTTCATTGAGGTCTTCATCACTGCCGCACCAATGCTACATCTTCACCGAGGTCTTTGTTATAACAATGAGATCTCCATTCTGAGGCATATATATGAGAGCTAAACTGATTTTTTCATCATGATTCCAACTATGCCGAGGTCATGACTATGTTTAGGATACATGCCACATCGAGATCCTCCTCATAAGACTGTAACTATGTAACTATGAGATCACATGGATACTCCACATCACACATGAATGTGTTAGGTATGCTGAGATAGAGATCATGATGTCCATCCGAGAAACATAGGTTGTTGTCCTCATCTGAGATTTTGAGCCACTTCATTTATCTGAAACACTGTCCCATTGCACTTTATCCGAGATGTCTGCTTCCTGGTACTTTGTCCGAGATTTCATAGGTATGAGATACTGTTCTCCTGTAATGCAAATTATAGTCCTTGTTCTTCACCAAATCATCTCAAAAGAATGCGAGTTCCTGCTTCTTCGAAGTTGCAGAGATATCTGAAATTATCTGACTGTAATTTTGAACTTTACACGCCTATTTATAGTGGTTTGACCCTGTATTCGAGCCGACATGACCAAGTGAATTGTTGTGTCATTTATATGAGCCGACATGTCATCTTTTAGTTGTTTAATTCATTTTTGTAGGCCGACATGATGTTCTCTTCATCGTTTTTCTTGTAGTCTTCTTTGTTGAAGAATGGTGCTTATCTTGGAGGGCTTCTTGACACTAGGTTGACCCATGTACATTACATAAATGCTCATAAAGAGCTCTTTAACATAATCTTGACTCTTTGGCTTTCCTAGACCTATGGAATGAGCAAGAAACTCATTCATACAATTATATAAAAATAATATTTCTTTTTCTTGACAAGTACAAAGATCAAAGTTACGTTGACAAATACCAAACCTAGTTACACTTTTCTTCAACACTATGATCTAACGGATGCTGGTATATCAGGCAACTGGTGCAAATACCTCATCATAGTCTACTCCTTCCTTTTGAGAGAAGCCTTGAGCTACAAATCTAGCCCTAAATTTCTCAACACTCCCATCAGCTCCATGTTTGATCTTGTAGAGCCATTTCGAAGTGACCACAGACTTATCCTTGGGTCTAGGAACCACATCCTAGACATCATTCTTCATGATCGATTCATATTATTTGTTCATTGCATCCTTCCAAACTTGTTTCTTCACGGTTTCTTCGAATGTACAAGGCTCAGATTGTCCAATGGTACTCATGGCAGCTAAGTACCCTTGGTACCTATTCAGCTTCTTGCTTTCTTGAGAAACATCAGGTTTCTTATCGGTGAATACTTATTTGGGTGTCTTGAAGTCCAATGATTGATTCGGGCATTGGTTTTGGACATACACAATGGTGTTGGCAGCTTCTCCCCATAAGAACTTTGGAAGACCTTGATCATGAAGCATAGCCCGGGTGGCTTCTATGATAGTATGATTCTTCCTTTCAACAATACCATTTTGTTGAGGAGTATATGCGATGGTAGTCTCCCTCTTAATGCCAGCTTCTCTACAATAGTCTTTGAATTCATTAGATTCATATTCGGTCCCATTATCGGTCTTCAATATTTTGATCTTCTTCTCTGTTTGATTCTCGACCAAGGCTTTGAAGGAGAGGAACCATTTGAATACTTTGTTCTTCTTTAAGAAATAGATCCATGTCTTGCGAGAGAAGTCATCCACAAAAATAGCATAGTACATATATCCACCCAAAGATGTCACAATCAACATTCCTAATAGATCAGAATGGACCAATTGAAAAATATCAGTGGTTTGAGTTTCACTTGAGGGGAATGGTCCCCTTGTATGTTTTCCAGTTTCACATCCCTAACAAACACTTTCATGATTTAAGTTGAATTCGAGCATCCCTGTGACCATCTCTTTTACATCGGGTGAAGCTTTGAAATGAAGGTGAGCAAATCTTCGGTGCCATAATTCGGATTGAAGAGAGGTGTCACAAATCATTGCTCCCAACGTATTTCCTCCAACCTGATAGAGACCTTCAACCTTGAATCCTAGAATGAATGCATCTCTTGGATTCCTTTGCCAAAGACGAACCTTCCCATCAATGAATGACACCTTAAAACCTTTGTCTTCCATTACAGAAATAGAAACCAAGTTCTTTTTCAAGTCGGGTACATATAGCACTTCTTGTAGGTGAAGTGTTTGACCTTGATTTAAGTGAATACTAACGGTTCCAATTCCTTTCACGGGATAAGTAGCATTATCCCCAAGTATAATCTCCATATTTGTCTCTTTTTCAACCAAGTTTGAGAGAGCTTCTTTGTTCCCAGTGAAGTGCCTTGAGGCACCACTATCACAC
The DNA here is from genome assembly GCA_000404065.3 of Pinus taeda. Classification (NCBI taxonomy): domain Eukaryota; kingdom Viridiplantae; phylum Streptophyta; class Pinopsida; order Pinales; family Pinaceae; genus Pinus; species Pinus taeda. The sequence continues at coordinate 319,883 of APFE030251522.1, forward strand.
CACTATCAGTTAACCAATGGTCCAATGTATTTGGAGGAGAGGCAGTGGAGAGGGCAGAAATAATATAAAATTCATTTTTCTTTACAACATTAGCTTCATCATACCTGGAGTTTCTTGACTTCTTGGGAGGAATACCACCTCCATTTCGAGCAGTAGGAGCATGCCTCTTTCCTTTGTTATTGAACTTGTTGTTCCTTCGATTTCCATTGCCCTTGAATTTGTTATTATTGTTGTCATCATCTAAATTTAGAGTATCCTTCTTATGAGGGTACTCTCTAGCGAAGTGGCCAAACTTGTTACAATTGAAGCACCTACCTTTTCTTCCTTCCTTGATTCCTTGGACCAGTATTGTTCCTTCTTCTAGAATGAGTAGAGAAGGCAATATGATTGTGTCCATTTGAGGGCTTGTCTCTTTCTATCATCCTTATTTCTTCTTGAGTGCATCTAGCCAATAGTTCCTCAAATCTCGAAATCCTGTCATTGTTGAGAATGGTAGTGTCGAACACATCCCAATCTATTATAAGGCCTTCAAGTGCAATAAGAGTGAGCTCCCGCTCACCAATGATTTCTCCAATAGATAAGAAATCATTCTTGGTCTCGGTGATCCTCATGAAGTAGGATTGGATGGATTCTCCTCTATCCATCTTGATATCCTTCAGCTTGTTCTTGAGAAAGAGAATTTGATTTGCATTGTTCACTTTGAACCAATGTTGTGAAAATCGCGATCGGGATTAAATCGGCGCGGGGAACAAATCGGAAAAAATCGGAAAAATCGGGAAAAAATCGGAAAAAATCGGAAAAAATTGGGAAAAAATCATTTGGTACAAAAATATTCATTTTTTTCATTTTTTTTCAATTTTTTAATATCTAAACCATCTACAACATAAAATAAATACATTGACACATAAATATGATAAAAAAAACTAATATATAAGATGCTTAATATTATTTCTAGCGCTAAAATCACACATAACATTGAATCATGTTCTGAATAGTAAGTCTTGACTCCTGAGTCCCAACCCAACCTCAAAATATCAACAAAAAATATGATAATGTATCTAATCATGTCATAATGTCATATACAATAAAATGAAAATCTAATCCTATTGATTTCCTCTGCCCCTCTTGCGAGAAAATGCCACAACTTTCCCTTTCCCTCTAGATGTAGATGCTGGTCCCTGTGCTGGTGCAGATGGCAGTGGAGTCTGATGTGCTCTAGAAGCTGAAGAACTAGAAGTAGGAGGTATAGGAGGTAGACCACGTCCTCTACTGGTGGCAGTGGTAGCCCGGGCAGGCGGTGTCACCTCCTCCTCCTGTTCCTCCCTCCTCGCTCCTCCTGCCCTGCTCCTCCTCCCCTTCCCCAACATCCTGCACTAACCAATCATCAGCAGACTCCATGAGAGGTCTCGCTCACCTTCATGCAGCAGTGTGTCAATTCCATCCATGAGTGCATCCCACATTCAGGTGTCTTCTCAAGTTGCCTCACCCACAATCGAAGATTGTAGTAGATGTAGACCATGTCATTAAGTCACTGGGACTGCCAACCTGTACAAAGATCATGAAATAATAATTAGTAATTATATAAAAAATATTGTTTAATGAATTCAAAAATTTATTTGGAAATTTTGCAATATTTTAAATTTTAGTGTTAACTGTTGCGCTTCTTGTTGTGTATTTTTTCAAATACACTCCAGTTGCGCTCACATCCTAAGGAGCTACATGTTTGGCTGAGGATGCGAACGACAAGCTTTTGCAGAAGGGGTACCTTGCCACCATACGTTTTCCACCATGCATCTACAACAAAATTACAAATAAAATTTTAAATAAACATAAGAAAAAAATGGAATTTGAAGAGACAATGAAATTTGAAACAAAGTTACAAACTAAAAAATACCTGGCATTTTAATCATCCTATCATTGACAGCCATCTCAAAGCCAAATGTGCCACCTGCCATCCTATATGTGTCAATTTGTTTAGAGATCTCTATACGTTGTTCTGGAGATCGCACTGTCTTCTGGACACAGGATAAGAATCCATCCATGATCTCAGCATCAAAATCAAACCCACATGCATAAGAAAATGCAGGGTTCAGGAAAAGCCCTGCAGCATGAATGGGATGATGGAGTGTGTTGTTCCATCGCTCATCAATCACTCCCCATAGAAGGAATTGTTTCTGAAACCTATCATCTCCCTTGTCATCATAGTAGGCCTGAATGGCTTCTTTGGCCCTGTCCATGGCTTCATACAAATAGCCCATTGCGGGCTTCTCACCATCAACCAACCAAAGAACCTTTACCGAAGGTTCAGTAACGATGCACACCTCCTACAGTCCCGCCCAGAAGTCTCCCTGGTATGAAACTAGTCTGCTTACGGCCTCTCCTTCTGGTTTGCGGCTCATTGGCAAAGCACGCTACTCCTCTGAAAGAAACATTCTCTTCACATTCCACATAGAAATCAAGAGGGATTGAAGAGATATGACACTGGTGCAAACCGTGTAATGGCGGGGCGCACCAACTCTTTGTTGTTGGTGAATTTTCTCATCAAGCTAAGCACAGATGTATGATTATATATAAATTTTGTAATGCTTTTTGATGAGTCAACAATATCTTTGACAAAGGGAATTTTCCTTATGTCCTCTAACATCAAATCAATACAATGGGCAGCACAAGGTGTCCAAAATAAAGTAGGATGCCTGTCCATAAGCATCCTACCAGCAGCAACATAATTTGCAGCATTGTCCGTTATGACTTGGACAACATGTTGTTCACCCACCTCCAAAATAAACCTATGCTGCAGGAAACGTGGTACAAGGGTTCGTTTCCATATGGAAACTGGTACGAAACGCGGAAACGCGTTTGGTACGGCCGTGAAACGTGTTTCCGGCCGCACTGCCACGTTTCCCGAAACGGAAACGTGGCCAGTACGGCCGGAAACGCGTTTCACGGCCGTATGACCCACGTTTCCTCATTAACTTGTGTTTTTTTTTTAATTTGTTTTTTAATTCATTTTTAGGGTATGTTAGTGACTTCTAGTTGCTTCTAGATGTGTGTCTAAAGTTATAAAAGTGAATTTTTTCCCTAGTGTTAATATGTAGTTCATCAGGAAGTTTGAGGCATATGCAGTTCATGGTAATGTTAAATTCTTAAAGTAAAAGGATGAAAATGAAAAATAGTAAAAGGATGAAAATGAAAAATAAAGGATAATATCATTTTTACTTAAATTTTTAACATTACCATGAAATGACTCAGGATGTTTGAGAGTGGTTTCGCCCTCATTGGATTTCATATGGAGAAAGTAGAATTTTAGATCTCACTCAAAATCCAGCAGACTTATCTCTTTTTCAGGATTGGAGGGATTGCAATGTTTCCATTGGATTTTATCATGTACTAGGGTATGAAACTTGTATTTGATCAAGAGAACCAAGCCCTCTATGCAGAGGAAACTCTCAATAATCAAGATCATGTAGGGTACTAGGGTATGAAACTTGTATTTAATTAAGCACTAAGTTCGTTCGACTATGTAGGAGGAGACTCCCAATACAACAGTGGTCCTTCTAAAGAATGGGATGTGGATGCAGGAAATCCTGATTTGGATCTCTCTTTTGCAGCCTTATAGTCTTTATTGTACTTGTAGGCTCATATATTAATATAAATAAATGTTGATTTTGAGATTTGGATATATAATAAAGGTTGCTTTTGGATATTCCGATATTTTTATATTCATTATGTGATCATTCATGAGTAAATGTGATGTAAAATTAAATCTTAATGTTTAAGTGTAATAAATTATAATGTATCATTTATGCTTTATTATTGCGCGCACACACACACACATACACACACACACATATATATATATATATTCCAAAATTTGGGGAGGTCGCGTTTCGTATCGCTTCCCGTTTCGGAAACTCGTACCCGTTTCCCCGTTTCATGCAACATAGAAATAAACACATCCAGCAAATCACATAAAGTTCTTGCATCTTTGATTTGATTAGATGCATCAACAGATTTGATAAACATAGTCCCCTTGGGACAACTAACCAAGAAGTTTAAAAGGGTTCTCCCCTTTTGGTCAGTCCAACCATCTGACATAACAGTGCATCCTGTTTTTGCCCATGATGCCCTAAAATCCTCCAATCTTTGGTGCGTCACGCTTTTCATTTTGAAGAATCCGGCCTCTGAAATCATGATAAGAAGGGATTTTGTACCCCGGGCCAACACTGGCAATAGCATCAACAGCAGGTTGGAAAAATGGATTATTCCTTACAATGCTGAAAGGAATATCACTACAGAGGAGAAATTTTGTCAGCAACTTGTCAGCTTGTTCTTTGTTGGTTCTTTTTAGCATTGAACCGATAGATGGCTGTGAACCAGGTGTGGTTCGAGGAACAAAAAATGATGATGCAGCTACCGGATTCGCTGATGCTGCAGTAGAACCAATGCCACTTGGCCCACTTCCTTCAGTTGACCTTTTTAGTTGCCTTTTGAGTTCTTCTTTGGCCTCTCTAGTCGGCTCTAATTCTCCCAATGCTCTCATGGCTCTTTGGATAAGTTCAGGATTTGTATTTGTACAAGGCCCCACATCATGTCCAGGGATTTGTGCAAGGTGAAACTTCAACTTGTACACCCCCCAAAACATCTCCTTTCCACACAACTTGCAACTCAAGTTTTGTCTATTATTCGGAGCATGAGGTACATCATATTCCCAGAAAGGATCCAATTTCCTTGGCATGTTTGTTTTTGAATTTTGAAGTTGCAAACTTGAAGTCTTGAATGGTGTTTTGGTGCAGTTGTGAACCTATGGGAAAATAAGGATTAGGATTAACAATTTAGCATTTACAAAATTACAAGTTACAAATTTACAAATATACAATTAGTATTTTAATTTTTAATTTTTACATTGATGATTGTACAATGAAAATCCAAGTTACCTGTAACCCAACCTAAAACAACCATTCCAAAGTTCAAAAGTTTCAAACACAAATTACCCAACATTCCAAACCCAAGTTACCCAACCAAATGGCAAAAACAATGAAAAAACATAAACAATGTTTAAAGAAAATGAAAACAAAAAAAAAATTGGTTCCCATAGTCATACCAAGTTACTCAACCCAAAACAATGAAGAAATACAAAAAAATCTTTAAAAACAATGAAAACAAAAGAAAAATGGTGCTCATATGAAGTTTCCCAACCAAAAACAATGAAAAACATAGAAAAACAATGTTTTTAAACAATGAAAACAAAAAAAAATTAATCCGCATACCGTTTCTATGGAGAAATCGGTGGTCTCCTCTTGATTTTCTCCTCTAAGCACTTAGATTTGGCTAAATAGTTTACAAACCCTCTTCAGCTTGGTCTCCAAGAGCTCCTCCTCCTTCCGCGCGCACCACTGTCCAAATGAGCAATTGAAAAGCCAAAAAAAAACTTATAAAATCGTGCTGCCCCGACCCACCATGATTTTTTCTTAAAAGATCGCGATTTTTTGGTAAAAATCACGATTTTTCAGTAAAAATCGGCAAAAAAAATTAGGCGATTTTTTCGTATAAAAATCACGATTTGATCGGCAAGGTGAAAAAATCGCGATTTAATCGTGATTTTCACAACACTGCTTTGAACATCCCAACCAGCGTTTCATACATCTCTTTAGATGTTTCCAAATCAGAAATATATGCAACCAAAGGCTTATGAATAGAATCAACAATAATCTTCTTAGCTTTTAACTCACCTTTCTTGTACTTTGTTTGAGCAACAGCAGATGCATTTGAAGTAGGCTTTGCTATTCTTCTTTTGACATAGTCCATGGCATTGTTTTCTTCCAAAGCCAAATCCAAAGTCATCTTCCATGCATGATAGTCGGATTTGTCTTTAAGTTTTTCCTTGGATTTGAAGAAAGATGTAGTCGTCATTGGGACTAGTTCCAACTTCTTGTCTAACAACTTCCCTTAGTGATTGCTTTGTTTCACTCTTGCTTTGGCTTTGTCTTCACCTCAACTTTGATATGATGTTAATTTTAGATAACAATGGTATGTTCTATGCTTAAGACAATTTACCAATGTGGAAAAAGTCGAAGTCGGGATTAAATCGGCAAGGGTCCAAAAGTTGAAAAACTCATTAAAGTCTGGAGTTTTTTGAAAAAGTCTGCAAAATTAAAAAACACAAAAATATTCATTTTTATTTTTTATTTTTTTTTAACATTTAGAGTATCCACAACATCAAATAAATGCATTTCCAAAATTCCACATAAACATGTAAAGAAAGCTAATACATAATATGTATATGAAGTCTAGTGCTACATCACATATCAAAATAGTGAATCAACGCTTGAATCTTGAGCCTTTTTTAGTCGACTCTCGATAAAATCAGGATTAATTCAATTAAATCGTGATTTATTCGGCAGTGAAAAAGTCTGCAAAAAGTCGGCCGATTTAATCGTTTTGCTGAAAAAATTGGGTTTTTGGGGTTTAATCCCGACTTTTTGCCAACTTTTTCCACACTGCAATTTACATCAATGTTCCTTTAGCAGACCAATGACAAATTCCAATTATATCTAGTAGCAATCACATTAACTTATAAACATTGACAATGAATGTAGATAGAACATAAAATCATATGTAGAGAACAAGCCAAGGCAAGAGGACACAAAATGTGGCGGATGCCAGAAACAAACCCCAATGTGGGGAAATCTTTTGATCAAATCTTTTTATTATTCTTCAATAGTTCAGCAGAGAGAGAGAGTAAAAATGTCATAAATGTGAGCCCAAAACAGATCTGCCAAAACAACAAACAATGCAGCCCTAACCAGAAAGTCAATGGTGGTCAAAGCTGCCCAAAATGTCTTCCAATCAGCTCGGTCAACAGCAGTCCAATTCGTCCTTCCAGGAGAGTCAAAATCAGCCCAAAACAAATTGGTCAAACCCAGTGAAAGGAGAGAGAAACACCACCGTAATTTTCAGTAGTCAAACCTGAAGTCAACGTTGATCAACCTGTCCCAAACTTCTCGATTTTCATGCCAATGAATGTGGCCTAGAAAAATCAAACTTCTGGCCCAAAAACCGAGGTCAACATTGGTCAAATCACCCTAAGTCAATGCTGGTCAACGCCTTGAAAACTTCGACATGTTTTATCTAGAAAAACTCGGCCTCCTGCCACGTGCGAAATAGAGAGAGAGAGTTGCATGCCACATGTGCGCAGAAAAGAGAAAGACCTCCAAGCTGTTCGAACCAAATAAGAGAGAGAAGATGTGATGAGTGATGTCCAAATGAGGAAAAAGTCTCATTTATTTATACACTTCGTTGAAGGTGAAGAAACACATCTATTGGGCTTCATGAGCCTACATTTCACTATGGCTGACCTTGACAATTTATCCATAAGAGATAAATTCATAATTTCATTTCTGCTTGTCAGAATGAGATGATCTTTATATCAAAATTGTACCTCTCTGAAAGAGGAATCCAATGCAATAATCTCTATCATATGTGCTGCCTTAAGGTGGAAGTTGGCCCTAGTTGCCAATTTTAACACATACCATAGCAATCGATTTTCTTATTGACCACTATTAGTTTAGCATTGACTAATGTAAGTTAAATGTTTAACTTTGAAAAATAAATAGGGAATACAGTCTAGAAAGTTAATTACAATAACCATTTCATATTTTCAGTCTTCCTGCAATATCCATTACCCCCAACTCTTCCAAATTGCTATCAATTATAGCTCAAGCTCAAATTTGGTGGACCTATCAAATGATTCTGAGTTAATTGGGACACATTGATCTTATATGCAAATTTTTGAGAGCATAATTTCTAACTCGAGTGGCAGGGATTAAGCTGCCCTACCATACTTGTTATAAAATAGACTTCTTACAAATATAACTCTCCTTGCATGAGGATTGCTAAAAGATATTTGATGTCTAAAATGAGAATTACAAATACCAAGAACTAGAAATAGACTAGACCCTATTTATGTCTAACCATGCGTTGTAATGTTTCGCTAGATCAACCTCCACATGGACGATTGACTAGTAGATGTAAAGGAGAAATGGGCTTCATATATCCCACATCTTCATTTGATAGAAATAAAAAAATGGGAGGGATTTTAATCCATAACTGTGGCAGAAAAGTTTAAAATATGCCATATGAAAGTCATGGCCTCGTGAAAAGAGTTATGTACGTGTGTAGACTGAAATCAACTGCCCATGGGTTTCTAGCTGACTACGACCTGATCTTTTCGGTAGCTTGGGGTTCCCATAGAATCAGGCAGGTTGATTATGCGGATGTTAAGGAGGGCTGTGTACCGTTCATATTGGTTTCCCTGCCATCGATCCCCACTCCCTTCAAATAACAAGTATTCCACCGCCTGTTTGGTATCTATAGAGGGGCTTGCTTTTTTCCAGGTCAGGAGCTATTTGGGATGTGGTGTTGTGATTGAATGGATGGGCACCCATTCTCCTACATGCATTTTAGTGAATAATGCGGCAGATTATGCTTGATTCACTCCAACGTGCATTCCTGGCATATGGGAGCGGTAGCAGTATAATGCTGAGTCAATCGTCAATCATCATATAATGAAGGAAAACGCCCTCAAAATTTGATTCCTCTACAAAAAGATATAACTCTCTTCCATTAATTAGGTACTTGTTCATCTTTATACATTACTTTTGATCTAGGTTTACATGATTTCATATATTATTCTTCTTGGTAAAGAAGAAAGGATCGTTTTCATAAATGCATCATTATAACTATAAGCCTTAGTTCTAGCCTTAGAATTGGTCATCACAAATTTGTATTGGCTCTTTGATTTCACTGATGTAAAGTTCATATAACTATTTATGCATTGCATTGTACTAGAATCCAGTAACTCTGAATGGGGACAATGGCAAATATACTATTAACTTTCATCTTGTTTTCACTATAATTACAAGCATTAATCAATATTGTAAACACCGGCATCCTGATAAAATCAGCAATGGTCTGGAAAACCAAAAAATCATAAATATCAAGAAAATATCAGCAAACATTGGTTAGGCCAAAAAATCGAAATTTCACAATTTTTCACAATAAAATCAGGATGTTTGCAACACCGGTAGTGATAAACATGCCAAATTGGACCCATAGTTTATCGAACCATGCCCATGTTTGACATTTCACTGAATAATGTGAAATCTTACTGAACATGTATGGCATTTTGTGCATATGAAATTTGGTGTTGGGCATGCTTTATCTCTAACTTTATGTACCTAATATGATGGATGTGTCACCAGGTATCACTAAACTTTGAAGTCTACTTAGGATGCATAGGTGTTGTATGGTAGGCTAGCATCTCTCTGTGTATTGCTCAACACAAGGATTTACCTCAATTGGACCATAGGCCAAAGGCATGTTGCCATTAGGGAGGTCACAGGTTCCAATTCTGTTGAGTCCCTCTGGTTTGGTTATCCATTGACACCATCCTCCATAACCTGTTGAGTCCCTCTGGTCTGGTTGTCCATTGACACCATCCTCCATAACCTGTTGAGTCCCTCTGGTCTGGTTGGCCATTGACACCATCCTCCATCCGGATATTCTGGGAAGAGGGGTTAGCATTATGAAGTTTTCCTTTGAGATATATTTATATATATTGATTGCTGTGTTACAGGAATTACGTGACTGGTTCATGCCAAGATAGTAAATGTTTTGACCCACTTAAAAGCTTTTGATGATAATTACCGTCTACTGAGACCAGCTTTTAGGCATTACATGACTGGTTCATGCCAAGATAGGAAATATTTTGACCCACTTAAAGCTTTTGATGATAATTACCGTTTCCTGAGACCAGCTTTAGGCATTACGTGATTGGTTCACGCCAAGATAGGAAATGTTTTGACCCGCTTAAAAGCTTTTGATGATAATTACCGTCTACTGGGACCAGCTTTAGTTTATCCCTTGCAGGTGGATTACTGAATTCTGGTTTTGCAGCGTTTCTATGTTTGGCAAAACATGCTGGCAATTTGAATTTCCCAGTGGTTAAAATGTATTCTGGTATGACGAATTTGTTGAAAATGTTTTGTAATGGGTTTAGGGAATACAATTAAATATTTAAAACTGCTTCATTTCACTATACAACCATACGGATCGTTTGCAGAGTGAGGAATCTGTTGAAAATGTTTTGTAATGGGTTTAGGGAATACAATTAAATATTTAAAACTGCTTCATTTCACTATACAACCATACAGATCGTTTGCAGAGTGAAGCTGGCTGAGAAATAGTTCCGAAGATTTGTTATCTATACATATTTCAATCATCAAACTGCGGTGCCTATAACCTGATACTTCATGTGTAACTTGAGTTTCAGGCCGAAGAGCAGTACCTGAAGGATGATATGATTGTGCTTCCTATTCAAATAAACGGGAAGACTCGAGGAAAACTACAACTTCGAGAAGGATCTGGGGAGGATGAAGCTTTTGCGGCTGTTGTTCAAGAAAAACATTTTGAAAAGTACTTGAGTGGCCACACAGTAAGGAAAAGGATTTATGTGCCAGGGAGAATTTTGAATATCATTGTTCAGCAAAATAAATAACTGTTTGAAATTAGCACATTTTTGTCCTTGAAAATCATTCTTTGAATAAAGATGATGGTCAATATTGATGTTCTTTGATGTGGCCATGGTACACCAACCAGACCATGCAACGAGCAAGCAAACCAGAGAGGCATATTTCGGTAATTGGACCAATTCTATTGTATAAATAAATAATGTCACGTGTAATTTTAATGTCGTATTCTTTATGCTTCTCTCCCATTTCGCTATTCTTACATGAATGGAATATTTTTATCTGTCTGCTTATTCCCGCTTCATCCAACCAGAATATGAGGCCAACATCTTAATCTTTTGTCAATATTCCATGAAGATTTAATAGCATGTATATTGTCGCCTTCTACATTGAAAACAATATCGCATATCCTTATTATCTCAGCTCTTATGAAATGTGTGACATATTTAACACATCACTGTAGCAACGAAAATAATTCCAACTTCATTCCAGTTATAGTCCTCTAATCCATAGTAGCAAGCTTCACTTGTATTGTCCTTGGTATGAAAATTCACATAGAATTCAAAATTCAGTAAATACTCGATACAGTACAGATATGGTAAGTTAATTAAATGCTTAAATATGTTTACTATATAAAATTTTTAAAGAGAGACTAAATATTACTATAGATATTGAAATATATTTAGATTTCATGCTAGTGTTGAACCCAATTCAACAATGTTCATAAAAATTAAATTGTTAAGATATGAATGTAAGTTCAACAACTTAATATGCTTAGTATTCTCATGTTATAGTTTAAATTTTAATATTAAGAATTAATGAAATAGTTAACAACGTATATGATTTATTATATGATTAACAACGTATATGATTTTTTAGATACATAAACTGACATGGCATAAGAGAGAATGATTCTGTAGAGAATAGAAAGTAAAGAATAGACAAAAACACAGGAATCATTGCAAAGAAAGTTGTAACTATTGTTTCATGCAATATTTTTGAATGAGCACTGGAAGTCACTCACATTATTTAACAAACCTTTAAAAAATACATAAATTGAGGTAATGGACTGGACCTTCAACTTATGATTTGAAACTTACCTATATCATGTTGTTCATTTGTACTGTTGTGTTAAACACTAACATATTGAACTCTATTTTCACTGGTAATTTTCATGGGAATATCAATGGAATGAGTATGATTACATCATGTATATTATACACATATGAAGTTGCTATATCATATATTATGCTTCAAATGTGAGATATGTTTCAAGTTTATAATGAAAAAATATGTCACTTAAAATTTTTGAATGGGCTCAGGTATATTTTAAACTTTTTTAAAATTTGAAACATTATGACATGTCTATTTCTGTATCTTGCTAGATATTCTCATTGTGTATTTTAATTATTTATTATTATTATTATTGTTAAATCGAATTTGTATTTGTATTTGTATTTATATTTGAACCTTGTTATGTGCTTTAAACAAGAAAACATAGATTTTCATTGTGTATTTTAACTATTTATTATTATTATTAAATCAAATTCATATTTGAACCTTGTTATGTGATTTTAAACAAGAAAACATAGATCTCTAGGAGATAGGTAAATCGATATATATGGGTTGGCTAAGGAAACCAAGAAATCTATTAGAAGTGATTGTAAGTTTGCACTGCTTCACTTGGAAACTTTTAATATCTCTCGACCTAGAAAACATGAGAATGGAGACATAATACCACTTTTGAGTGAAAATGTTTGAAAATGACTTGATTTTAAAATGCTAGTGGAGTGCCACGTTTCATTAAATCGATGTTGATATATATAAGAATGCTAGAATGGAATATCAATGATTCCATATTGATGTGCAAATATTATGTTATGTTTTCCTTATAGAGTCTTTTATTTTGGACAATAGATATAAAAGAAGGGAAAGTAAGAGTTATGTATAAATAATAGAAAAGGAAATTAGAGTCATTCTTTTAGTCATTGGAACACTGATAATCTTTCAATTTGATTTTTCCATGGTTATCAAAATAGTCCTATTTGTAGAACAATGTGATATTACAAAGTTGAAATCTTGGCTTCCATATCTAGTGATGTTCTTTCTTCGAACCTCAATCAGTTATTGTCATATCAAGTTTACAAAGAATATATTATTTGAACCAAACTAATTGATTTACAGATTCTATTGAGATACATCAAATTTAATAATTGGTATAGTAGAAGGTGGAATAGTGTGAAGGCTTGCAAAAGTCATGGCCACAAAGGCTTACATGGATGATCATCTAAGGTTTCTAATACAACTAGCATTTATATGTTTATAACATTCTTGATATTTGACCAAATCTAAGTAGCATTATTAAAAAGCTTTTTATTTTCTTCCAAATTAGACACAAAATTAATAGACTCATGGTGCTTCCATAAGGTTTGGAAAAACATTGTTTTCAATATGATAGTAGATGTAAAAACATTTTGGTAAGTGTTAGAGAATTTAAGTCCATTTTATCCAATATTGGCATTATTTTGTTCCAAACAATGGTGGAAAAGTGAATGCGAATAACAAAACAAAACATTTAGCTAAAAAGTTCGAAAAAAAAAAAAAAAAAAAAAAAAACTTTCTTTATAACACGTAGAAATTTCACCTGTAGAAACAAACTAATATATTGCAATGTCCTAAAGCATTAATACTTGTTTCTACTTCTACAAAACATTAAGCGGAAGCATAATCGAATTCATGAGCAACATCAAGTAGAAACATGCATAACTGATCAAGAGAAATAATCACACATAACACGATATATCCAGGGGAAAGCACCAGCATAAAACCCCAACCATGTATTATCAATCAAGTGGAAATCCTCTTCACAATACAAAAAGAATTAGCTCCGAAGCTATTCAGTTCTTAATGAACTATGAAAATCTTGATGATCTTCAATCAGAAGATGCCAATCAGGGACCACCTAGGCCTCATTATATAGGCTAAAAATTTGCCTAATCATACATGCTGTCACCTCAGGTCCAACTATGTAGTCATAGAAGAAAATAGATTTCTTCCTCATGCAAGGAATATTTACTAGAAATATCCTAGCATCTAATAGTACACTGTCCCACATCTGATTTCAATTGGGTCTCTGACAGAATTGACATGCAACAGTTATCCATGAGTGAATCCTCAGTTATCTAAAATAATAGTTGTCACATGCATGCAAGCATTAACAAACTATATTACAACTTGTTAAAATAATCTAATTGGACTTGACTAGTTAGAACTAAGTCAATTGATTCTCTCATTATAGAACTCATACTTATTCCCTCAACCAGTGGAGGAAATCAAGGATAAATTCCTCAATCAGTGGGACAATTCATGTGCATGGTCACAAAGACTTCAAATTCGAATTTCTTTAACTAATTAACTCAACTGAATTAATTAATTAATTAATGTTTCCAACTGCTGTTAAGACCAAAATTAATTTTACTTCTTATAGATAGACTAGGGACTGCTATAAATAGGAAGGGACTCAAAAATGCTATTTTTAGAACTTTCTATTTTTAGTAGTTTCACCTCTCACCCAATGTGGCCAATGACCTCACTGACCAAACTGCTATTTTTAGACATGTTATTTTTAGTAGGTCTATTTTTAGCACATTCTAAATTTAACATTTCTTGTTGCACATTTTTCAACACTCCCTCTCAACAAGAAATGTTTTCTCTCAAACTTGATCCTGTAACTCTGGAATGTTCTGCATGCAACACATCTACCCAGTCAACTTGCTCCAACAACACTTAGAACAAAAACACTCCCAACTGACCACTTTGTTGGGCTAGGAACATACTCTGATGCTGAAGCTCTTCCTGCTGCTGACAAGTGCTCCCTCTCTGACATTTGCGCTACTGCAACATCTCCATGCATCTCGCACCATTGCACACCTCTCTGTGCCACCTAGCACTGTGCAAAACACTTGTGCCTCACGCATTGCTGCAGCCTGCTAGCTATGTGTTGTCCTAGGATTCCCTGCACTACCACTCTCTTTACCGCTCCATCCGCATTTGTCTCTACCCAATCAGTCAGTTCCCACTACTCCACATCGGGGCTCCTGTAGCAAGGTTTCATCCAAGAGATTGGGTACGTCAAGGATCCTGGCCCTCCTCCATGGGACAATCACTCTATATCGCCCCACCTCCTACCTGGAGGTATGCCTGCATGTGATCCCTCAGCCCACCTGACTCGAAGTTTACCCCTACTGGAGGTCTTTGCATGAGTAGATGTCTCTACTCGATCTCCTCTCAGCTTCCCCTGTTGTGGCTGCTCCACAACATCTTGAAGCTGCTACACCAATCATGGCTCCTCCACAATCATCTGAAACTTCCTCTGGCGCTACATGTTGAGAGGTAATATACCCTCCCTCTCAACCACCAAGTGTCCATCAGTTGTTTTGCTGCTCAAGGCTTTGCATCCATCTTGAACCTCAAGAGCATACAAGTTCTTGACCCGTGAACCAATCTGCTTCACTTGTCTAGTGATGATGTTTCTAAGGAAAACCTTTCCCTTACTGAAGACTACATCATAACCTCTGTCTTCCAGCATCGCGATTGACACCAAGTTTCTCTTCATTCTTGGTACATACTTGACATCGGTCAAGGTAAGGCGAGATCCATGCTTCCTATGAAAAATAATCGTGCCTACACCTAAGACAATACTTCTCATCATTACTCATCGCTATGAGTATCTAGAGATGTTTCTTCTCCAAAGTACTAAACAAACTCTTGTCACCAGTCATGTGGAAATAAGCTCCACTGTCAAGAAACCAACCACTTCCCACCATGGATGAAACCATGCATGCGAAGAGTGTGAAATCCAACTCACACTGTGAAGCAAGTGCCTCACCTTCAAATCCTTCCTCGGATCCCTTCTTGGATTTCACCCGTGGACAATTTGCAGCATAATGGGCCACCTCATGACAATGAAAGCATCACACTTTCGATTTGTGAACTTTCTTCCCATCATTGGAAGAACTGGATTCGGAAAGAGAAACCTTCTCCTTCCTCTTCTTCACCTTACTCGCTAAGGCACAGTTCTCCTCATCATGCATAGATGAAGAATTGTCTCTGGTGCTCCGTCTGATCTCCTCCTGCATCAAATCCAACCATAGTCGTTCCCAATCTGGCAGTTTCTCCCTTCCATTCACCGAGTCCTGGTAGCTATGCCAACTCTTAGGAAGGCTAAGGAGTGCTAGACTCACCATATCCTCATTCGATGTCACGACCCCTACACTTGCAAGCTCATCCCTGCATGTGATGAGCTTGGTCAGATACATAGAGATCGTCTCATCCCCTTCACACTTGATCTTTCGAAGTTT
>APFE030251523.1:7382-20121 GCA_000404065.3 Pinus taeda
GGAGGAGAAGTGGATCAAGAAGAACCAAGCATTGGTTTTTCACTCCCAATATGTATTTACACTAGATTTAATTTTGGTGTTAGGCCCATTGACATTCGTATTAAAGTCATGATTTATTGATGTCTTTTCCAACATGCATAGAATGTTGTGTACTGCATTTTTGCATTTCCTTCACCACTTCTAACCCTAGTTCCTTCTAGATTGGAATATAATTGTGCCTCTTATCTAATTTAGTTATAGTTATTAAGATGTCTATTTCCTCAAAGAAACTTGTATGTTCCAAAATATGAATGTTCAATTAATTACACATATTTGTATTAAATATATGAATAATAACTTAGTAAGATTTAGTTTCGTACAATAGTGTATATTTGGAGCATTTTCTTACTAATGGTGAATCAAAAGACTCATCCAAAACGATATCAAAAACAAATTCCATCATTACATCTAGATGCACCAATAATCATAATATTAAAATACATAGTCTCGTACTTCATACAAAGACCTGTCTTCCACAAGTAAAATTTTTAGAATTTGTTTTAGGATGGAACCCACTTAGTTAACCATAAATTTATTTATGTCCATTTATATACTTTTATTTGAAATATTTCTTGGTGTTGACCATGAGCTATGGAAATTGTACTTGTGATTATCTTTCCTATTTTCCATTTACCTCATAAGTGTTCAACATTTCTTCCCTTAAAATCTCTCATAAGTATCATATACATTCTAGTTAAGGTATGTCCTTGCATAGCAATCATTGACTCATAATTTTAATTTTAATACGAGTAAAGTAATATGGTGATAGTATGGCAAAAGGGACCTATTGGTACAAAATTAAACATAGTATTCAACTTTCTTTATTCCCCAATACTCTTTTCAACACTTCCATGTCTATTTATCCTACATAATGAACACATCCCTAGAATTTCTCATCCACATTTTTAATCCAATAATCATACACTACAATGTGTTCATTTATCGAGTTCAAATATGAACAAGGTCTATCATTTAAAGTATTTTAAACCATTTTTACCTCACAGCTCATGGTATAGAGTCCTAGTGCCCTCCTAAGAGAATTTAACGACAACTTAAGTTTTGGGGAACAAATAAAGAAATAAAAATTTTACCTTCTACATAATTTATAACAATTAATAATTAGGAAAAATAGAATAGTGAAAAATTTTCCATTTATACTTATGGAAATTAATTAACACATGAATTGTTGTTATTTGGTGTATTACTCTTAACTCTACCACAAAATGTAGCACGACCAGATAGTGTATAAAGTGAACAGCTGTCACAAAATTTATTGGATGCATCCTATCTCATAGCTCATTGAAGGAGATCATTCCATAGATGCACATCGTCAAACATTACAAACATTCCATTGTGAGTGGAGAAAATTTCATGTCTCCAGATACACAGGGTTGTATTGCTAATTTGACCAAAACATTTCACTATTTCTTTTTCTTTGGGTGTTTAGACAATTAAGTTAATTTTTAATTTACCTTAGTTATCCTCCTTCCTCAATTCATTATTTAAATTGGCCAGGCTACGTCTTTCTGAATTCAATGAATTAAAAACATTCCTCAACAGAACAAATTTCCCAATCATCCAAACCAAGTACAATAATTTTTACCTAACTAGAAATGGGTTTCACTCAACCTACTTCCTCAATTCATTATTTAAATTTAAATAGGGCAAGCAACCTCTTCAACAATTAACATTAGAAAACCCTCAATCCTCTTCACCCAAACATACTACAATAATTTTGAAGCGGAGTTTAAAAGAGGGATGGAAGGCTAGCATATGTGGTGATTATGTAATTGCAGATGCTTTTCTTATCTCCCATATGATGCACCAGAATGACTTCAGGAGAAAATCATTGGTCACCCCACTCAAATTAATCCATAAATTGCCATTGTTTCTAGTTGTGACTAAGAATGAAGAGAATAGTTATGAAATCAAGGAGAATTGGAAAGAATTACATTGAAGTGACCCAGTATACCTTAAACCATACTATAAACACCAAACAAAAAAATGATGCAAATTTCCTCATATGAGCAAGCCATCATAAAAGAAGGTTATGCGAGAGTCATCATTGTGATCATTGCCAACATTTTTCCTGAGACTCTTATGGAATTTGAGTCTCCACACATGTCTTAGCCTTGCCCATTAGGATGCCGAATTTTCAACAACACCCCGCTCTCCTCTTTCGAGATATAATTTTTTGCAACATTGGCATCAAGGACATTTCTCGGCCTCCCTTACTAAACGACTGCAACACCTTGCGATATCTCCCTCTATGGAAGAATTCAAAGGAAATCTAAAGAAAAATGCATCAAATACAGTTTTAGCACTGAAGTCGATGAAATTTGATACCAACGTGTGGGTAGGATCAGTATTTATATCGAAGAAATGCTAATCAAACAGACATTGTGTAACCTCCACGCAAGGAGAAATTAAGATAGGAGAAGATAATATGAGAAATATTTTCCCAGTGTGACTTGTCTATGAGCAAGTAAGGATAAGTGTTATACAAATTACATAAGAAGATAGGAGAATAAACACTCACAACAAGTTGTCATTTTCTTGCTACAAGTCTGGTAGCTTCACTCGCTTGCCTACCTGAGGGATAGTTGTCCTCGACCTAAAGAACACCTCGTGTTCTTATTACTTTTTCACCCAAAAAGAAACTCATAATTTCATAAGAACTTTACAAGTATTAGGATTACCTGAGGTGAATAAGGTTTTTGTTTTCAAGATGGAATGCAATTTCAATTCTTTAAGGTATTAAAGGCATTCTTTATCCTTATTTGAGCAGTGAGCGATACGAATTCGATACTTGGCCATGGAATGTCCAACCAAGTCTCTTTTTCTTAGATAAGGTGGATACGCCAAATTCCTTTCAACACCTCTAGATCAGCGGATAGGGCCAAAGAAAGGGCATTATTGGGGACCGAAAGGGAAACAAAAACCCTTAATGGGATTTTATCCAAAAACCTAGTTGGGAAGGTGTCTATTTAGCTTTAAAGCTACCAATAAAATGAACTACTTCCAAAAGCTACAAAAATCCAACATCGTTACTCATAGTAAAATATTATAGGGTCGGTGTACACACAATATCACTTAACGCAATATTACTTAAAAGAAAGCAAGTGGAAGTGATTTTATCCATGTTGTGATTCTATTACCCAAAAATTGGATTTGATGTATTTGGAATGTTTTTATTTGTATTTAGTATCAAACGAATCTATGGCTTCATTAATAAACTATTTTGATAGTTTATTTTAGTATCATTCATTGTGTCGATATTTTTTTTCGCGGTCATGATTTATCTCTAGCACTTCTAACTACTTTTGTAACTTTAGAGAATCTCATTTCCTATTTAAGAAATAACCCTGAGGCTAAGGTTCTCTAAAATTGAGAAGCACTCACTGCGAATAAACAAAAATGATCATTTCAAATACATTAACAAGAAGGTTTACAACACCTAGCCATCGATATTGGTATCATTTATATGGTAGATTGGGTCCCAAGTTCCCTGTTGACAATCCTTAGAAATTAAAACTTGAAATCACCATATTTGCTTCATGCCTATTCATGGTTCTAGCATTGCACTAGATCTCCAAGGATTTAAACATATGGGCATCCTTAACATGGTAGGAAAGATTCCGAGCATCTAAAATGGCATCACCAGAATGTCACATTTCTTGTGGTGTGCCTTTCACACTACACTTTTGTAGGGCTTCTCAGGGCTTGAGCCAACGACCATGAATGCATATTTCACTCATTAAGATAATTGAGGATATTATGTTAAGAATAGAAAATAGTTAAGTCATATTAATCACATTAAGAAGTGGATTCACTTTAGGTGTTGGCAAGGAAATTCTTTCATGGATGCGGCTTGACAACATTCACTCACTGCAAGCTTATTAAAATTTCCTCTGAAATTTCAGTTTGATTTCAATCATAAATTATGATTTTATACTTATGTCAGTACCATGTATTTGCATAAATATTCAAAGTTACAATTGTTCATTAGCACAATGTATGGTTCAATTAGTCATACTTTCTTGTTTTAAAATATTGAAGTTCATTGCAAGTTAGTAGTAGTAGTTATTGGGGTTTTATTTGTAAAAATATCTTAACAAATTCCTAAAAGAAATTCCATCGTCTGTCTTTAATTTTAGAACATCCCAATTTACCATGATTCTCCTTTCTAATATCTTTGAAAGAAAAATTTCAATATTTGAGTTATGTAGAGTATTGTAACTTACTCTTTTAAATGCTCACATATTTTTCTTCTTGGCCATGTTTATCTCTCTAGAGACACTTTAGGTCCCTAAAGACTTATTTGTGTGAATAATATAGTAGGTTCCAATATAATTTTCTTATTTTTTCTTGGGAAGAAATAGAGAAGAATTTATGATTTTTACAAAACCTTTACTTTTTGGAAACTTATTAATTGTACATATATTAATGTCTATAGACTTATGTTATAAGTCTCCTCATTTTAACAATCTTATTATGTCTAAAACTAATGAAATTAAAGCATGAGTGTGTAGAGTAAGTTATATGCATACACAAGGAATATGTTGCGCTAGAGTATATGTGTAATAGGGTAGATCCTATTACTATGCACAAGGTGGGGCAAAATGTAGCCTTTCGCTCTGCATATGTCTGTCATAGTTTTTTTCTTTTTTCTTTAGCATAAAGGTGTTATAGGAAGAATGCAAACCACCAAGCTTCTTGAACTTCCTAATTTAGGACCTAAAGCTCATTCATACCCTATAGACGTGGGTTGTTTCTTAGAACATAATACTTGAACTTAGAGCTGTCATACCATTTGTCACATACCTCCTTGATCCACTATTAAAACCCCATATTTTGTTCCTTCACTAAATTTAACTTGGCTTAAATATTCAATAGTTTTGATATTCGTTCATATATAATCATCCCATAGACAAGGTTAATACCCGCAATTCTACACATGCATACACCACATCATAATGAAAGGCATCGATCATGATCATTCAACATGTCCATAGTCCTGTTGGCGTATCTTATGCAATACTAACCACAGTGAATAAATAGTTAATATGACGTTTAGTAGATATAATTCATAGTCCAAAAGGCCTAGCATGGATAACCTCAACCACCAGCTCTATGGTGGCAACCTTAAAACATAATTATTCATCCTACCTAGTTGTTTCATGCATCATTATTCAATTATCTTTCTACACAGATATCACACATGTAGCTATACACATATGCTGAGAGAATTCGGCAATATACAAGGTAAGGAAAAACATACAAAAAATCCCATGAAATGGAATTTTATAAGAGAAATTGAAATAATGTAACATGGAAAATCGAGCACCGCCACCCAACCTAGAACTGCCTGCTTCCAGTTCACCCCCCAACTGAGAGTTATTTTCCTGTGAGGATTTTTCTCATCAAAGCTTGCCTTTTCTCGGGCAAGGCTTTTATGATTTTTCTTAACTTAGCATATTTCTCCAACTAAGTAGTTTAATGGATATTTATCTCCAAATCCATTAATCTCATCTAGATCTAGATCTAGAAGTCTTATTATGAATATTATTGATTCCCATTCACCAATGGGATTTGGAAAGAATCTCCTCTCTTGGTGTCTCACTATTCTAAGTGATTAACTATTTTATTTATTTCATAAAGTATTTACTTTTCTTATTAGATGTTAGACCTACTCTTTCTCAGCTTAGGTTAGCAAAGTTTTACATATATGTAAATTTACAAAACATAGAAAATACAAATTTAAATAAGCAAACATACAATTTTAAATTTTTAAATATGAAACACAAATACAAATTCAAATATAAAAACACATAATATATATTTCCAAGTTTTAACAAACCTCCTTATCCTACCTTGGAATTTAGCTGCTAAGCTCCCATTTTGTAAAATTTCTTTATCTTTTCTATATTTAATCATTAAGATGCAATACTAGCAAGGGTATCTTTAGCCTACCTGTAGACCATCATTAGTAATTCTATAACAGACTCCACAATCATTCTCAATTTAAGAATAAAGTGGTTCTGGTATCATCTTTTAACCTTATTGTTAAGAATTATGTCTGAGATTTGAGGTAAACGTGATTTAGTAGCTGAAGATGGAACTAACCATAACATGCAACCTATAATAGTTTCTATACCTACATCAATGATATTAATTAAACTCTACAATCATCATCATCCATCATTATTGTAGGTCTTGTTTCCATCATGCATAAGGAATTGGTTAATTAAATACAAATTTTAGATCATGCATTATATAGGTAATGTATCTCATACACACACTAGGTACTGTCAGAAACTTGGTGACATTCATGTCAATTTCATTGGATATCTTACAGACCCATATATTTATAACTAAAAATATGTACCATAAATTCCTTATATTGCATGCAGAAGCATCTAATTCCATTATGCACAACATAGACCATGGTGAACCCTTGATAATACTAAAGGGGGCACTCCTCCATAATTGTTCCACATGCATGAACATCTACAAAACACTAAAGCATGCTACTATTTCTTACCACTGCAAAGATAATATTAATAACGTCAATATGCATATGAGAGCACATGACAGTGATATGCATTATTGAATCCATCATTTCTATACAAGAGGAAATTAAGAAATCCATATTTCTGAATTGTTGGATTTAACATCCTCATAATTTTATTAGTACACAAACCCATGTAATTCATTCAAACATTCTCACGATGAGGAAACTTAAGAAACCATCTCATAGAAAAACTGGAACAATAACATAGACTTAATAAATAATATCGTAAACAAACCGCCACCATCTCATAGAAAAACTGGAACAATAACATAGACTTAATAAATATTATCGTAAACAAACCGCCGGAATTATCAGCGAGAGAGGGTAAGAATCATCATACAAACATGCCACACATCTGACACTAACTAAAACTTTACGTGGAGAGAGGAGCAGCACCATCCAACCATGAATCACCTATGATTCCCTAGAGCCAAAAATCTTTCCAAGGTTCAACTTCCCTCAATTAATCAATGCACTAAGTATTTAATACACTCTTTCTTTCATGATTTAGTTACCCATAGTGGTGTTAATACAAAGTCATGTTCTCTCGTTAACGTTCCTACCTTCGTAAGATAAAAGTTCAGGTTTCCAGGATTGAATTCCCTTCTGAGAGAAGACAAATGCAAAATGTAGTATTTAAATGGGAAACATCAATCTAAAGCTTTTCTCGTGTTGTTTATAAAAACTAAGAAGGCGGAGCTTTGTGGGGTGTGGAATTTTCATGTTGCTTTAGCAGCCGTTTCTTTTATCCATTGTTGGTCTGGCTGGAAAACTCAACGCTTTGCCATACTTTTCTCTGAAAATAAAACTAAAAACCACTGTGTCCACGTTGGCAAGGTTTACATGCCAACAACGGTTATAATTTTACTATATGTATATCTTATATTCAAAAATGCTTATCCGTAAACCATATGTAAAAAAAAAATGTATTGTTTCTCATTGGTTGCTTTTACCAGCATTATTCTCTAATCTTTTTTTAGGGTAACCCTATATCTATAAGCCAAAAGTAGGCTTTTGGGATTGAACAATTTCGTAACTATATGGGTCATTGGATAAGGTGGATAAGGTCTGTTGAGCTGGTAAATCCCCTCTGCGGACAGAGGCGATCCCACTAGCCCGACACGGGTCTAGCAACAATCACACACGCTACACGCAGGTTCCTAATTGCATAATTTAAAGATCGATGAGAAAGATCTACCTGGAATCCAACACTATTTATTGTGGAAGAAACGCCGCTCCCTTCCTTTAGCTTTGGCCAGTCACTATCCTTACGCTCCACGTATGGACACCTGCACAAACAAAGAACAATCCAACACAAGCGTAAAATCCAGTACATGCAATTATATATCAGTCAAGCAAGATATAACTCAAATATCATTAGAAGACACGTGAGTGGAACCATAATGATAGTCGTTCATTATATAAAAGAAGAGAAGGATTAAAACCAAAGAGGCCTGACGTTGAAATCTCCTCCAACTGGGTCAGCAGCTAAACATGCCTTGCAAAGTGACTTCCTCTCTCAATACTTCGACATCATATCTCCTCTATGGCTCTTAATTCTTACTATCAATCCAGCATAATCTTAGCTCACCTTAGCTCTCTCCTAAACTTTTTTGATTGAATACAAGGTGACAGTCATTTATAGATGGAGGAGGAGGAAGTATTAATTGTATCCGGACACCTACTGAAGATTTGGCATTGTCCCAGAATAGCCTTTGAACTGGGTTGTCATGGATGAAAAAGACGACACTCGACCACTTCCGTGGGATTTTTCCCTAGAGAACTGCATGAGCAATGGAGGAAAAAACACTTCAGTGCGCGTTGGCCAAAAATCATGACCAATTTTGGGTGGCGCGGGCTTTGTTCTGTGACAAAGCGTCCATGGGTGTGCCGTCTTTGGAGGAACTGAGCCATTGGCACGGGTTAGACACTGTGGACCCACGCTAATGGAAAAAGGGAATTTTTTAGGGCTAATCTTCGAAAGGTGTCTTCAGGGATTTTGAAGTTCATACTTAGGAGAATCCAATGCAAGTGTTTTTAAGTTGTGTCACTGGTCACATGTCCATAAATGCGTCCTCCAACGTGCGAAAGCAGGGGTAACTCAGACGGTGACCAACGGTGACAAATTACTGCATAACAGATGCCCCCTAAAGCATGAGCCTCGAGAGAGAGAGAGAGGTGAAGTGCTTTACAAGATCATATCTAGCTGCCGCCGAGAATCTGCATGGAGAGATACAGTATGATAGTTAAAATACATGATATATGTGGCATGGACGCAGCCATCCATTGAAAGTGTATATAATGATGAAGATCCGTAGTATGGACACAGCCATCTAGTTAGGATCGATGAATAGACTCAGGTATGGTCGCAGCCATCCAGTAAAAGAGTCATGTATCAAAATCACGCCTGGATTACAACAGACACAGTCCAGGGTCTTGCGCTCCACCTTGTCTCGAACACAAGTACAAGTTCAAGCATCTGAAAATGTAAGCTAAATTCGAACATGCATGAACATCGTCTGATTACCAGCCAATAATGAAATTTGTTAACAGGCGCGAGAGGTACCACCAGTAATGGTAATGGTCCTCAAGGTACTATAGGTACAGTCTACGGCGTGTGAATGAATGAGCTGATGTCGAACACTCGTAGAGTCATCCAATCGGAGGCCAATGATGAAAACCTCGCGTTGAACATGAAGAACCTGCCATTGAGGCATGCAGGCTCCAAGGTACCAGAAGGGAGTCTCCAGGTCACTTTCTGATAATGAGCTGAAGTCGACATGAAGTGATCTTCGTCGAAGGTGGGCCATAATGTTTCCCACATCATCGACACGAGACGGGAAGAGACAATGTTGTGAAGTAAGATTTATGAACTATCAGGCAGAGGTGGTTTCTTTCAGAGGTCAACTTCTCTTGAACATGTCGGTGGCACGACAGTGGAGTTGGTAGTATTTGACGTAAATGGATCAGAGGTCATGATGACGTGGCAATGAGCAAATGAGAGGTCAAATAGGATCAACCGAACCCACGGAGGCAAGTGAAAACAAAGTGAGATATCCCTGCCCTGACACGAAAGCAGAAAAGTGCCATGTTCAATAGCGACATACTGCTGACACGACTATAATTACGGTTCCAAAATTTTCTTTTTCCCCCGCCATTTCTGGCGAGTACCCCAATTATTTTTAACAAGCTCGATGGGGATAGCATATGCTTGTGGTTTAAGTTCGACCTTCGGTCGAATCCAACCTAGTAAAAGTTTAACGAGCCCTAGGGAGGAGAACCTCAAGTTTCGTCATAATGACGAGTCCAATGTCGTCAGGGTTTAACGAGTCCAACATAGGTAAAACTCGGAGTCTTTTTCATATTTAGAGAGTTTGAAAAAGACATGGAAAAGAAACTCCAGAGGTTCTTTTTCGTAGATTTGTGTCTCTCGGGCCCGAAAAAGTGTAAAATGATACCCGAAAGAACCGCCCGATCATTACGACCGAGGAGTACTTTTCATGAGTAGTGATTTTGACCTGAAAAAGTAGAAAAGGGATCAAAATCACGTCGTTTCGTAACCATTAACGAGTTTTAAATGACAGAAAACCCAGTAATCTTTTTATATTTTAACAGTCGATAAAAGAACTTAAAACGACCGCCCCTTAGTAACCGTTTAACGAGCCAAGAGGGACAACTCGGCGATCTTTTTCACTTTAAAAGGTCAGGAAAAGAGCTGAAAGCGGACCATTAGTTTTATTTCTCTTTAACGACGTCAAAAAGGAAAAAATACTCGACGACCTTTTCATATTTTACGAGTCAGAAAAGAGCTTTAAGGTGACCCAGGTATGGGTTCATTTTTACACAAGCTTGAACCATGGAGAACTTTGCTTGGATTCGGTTTCATGTTTACACAAGCTTGAAACGAAAAACTATGCTTGTTATAAGTTCGCATGCCCCTAGCATAATGACGCAAAACGAGGCACATGCCCCCCAAGCTTCATTGCATTCAAAAAAGTGGATGGAATGAAGGTTCACTTTTGAGATCTTGGAAAGACTCGACTTGGATTTTACGAGATCTTAATCAAAGACTCGATCTGAAAAGGGAATTGTTTCATTTTTTAATGAGGTTGACACAGGAAAAGAACTATCCTCATAACCCTTGTGTCATTTTTTAACGAGCTTGACACAAGATCAGGAACTATGCTCAGAGCAGTCCTAGTTTCATTTTTTAAGGAGCTTGACATAGGAAAGTGAACTATGCTCCGACCAATCATGTTTCATTTTTTAACGAGGTTGCTAAAAGATTAAAACTATCCTCGAGACACCTTGTTTCATTTTTTAGGGAGCTTGACAGAGGGAGAACTATGCTCCGCCCGGCCTTCATCATAATGAAGAGGAAGTCGGGGCTTCCAGGAGTGACGCTCCTGATGGGAGATCAAAGCCATGGAAATTGGGATCCAATGCCCCCAAAACACTATTGACGATGTCGGTAGTGCTGGATAGAGGCATGGGAGAGGTACTCACATAGTTGACCTGCGGGGAGGCAGATACAACTGGCGGATGAGAACCGGGAGGAGGTGAGAACAACAGAGGGGGGCTAAAGAACGATAGTTGGTCAATAGTGACAATCCTTCCATTGTGTGGAAAGCAGACCACACGGAAAAGTGAAGAAATGATAGCCCCCATGGCATAAATATAGTCACGACCAAGGAGAAAATTGTTACCGAGAGCACTTTGGATAACCATTACGTCTATATAGACGGTGTTTCCTCCCAGAGTAATAGGGAGCTGTGGGAGGACTCCTAGAGATGGACATGCTCTTCCGTCAAAAGCCAACAGAGTATGCATGACTGGCCTAAGCGGGGGGAACCGAGTGCTTGCCAACTAGTATACGGCATGAGACTGACCGACGCGCCTTCATCCAAAACGGTGCCAGGTAGGGCCGTGTCATAGGCATGCATAGTAATTTGGAAAGGTACATGGGATGGAAGGTGGTAAGTGGTCAGGTGACTCCAATCAAAGGAGATAGCTGAATTTCTTGGTGGGGGAATCATATGATTTCCCCCTTGCTCAAACGGAGCCGAAGAAGGACCCTCTGAGTCAATAAGGATAAGAGGATCGTCGTCAGACTCACGAGAGTCTGATGATACATGAAGAACATGTTTATGACTGTCGTCTAGAACAGGTTGGTCAACTAGTGGTAAACTCGAACTGACACGATCGCCGACCAATAGTTGATTGGGAACAGGCTGGGTGGAGCCAGGTGCAGGAAGAGGAGACTGAACAAGAGAGGTCTGTAAACCAACCTTGTGGTCAGTAGAAGGACAATCTGCAGTTGCAGAAAGACGCTGATATCCAGCGGGGAGTTGGGGTGAGGGAACTGCAAGACTTTCCAACACAGAGGAGGCTTTGTCCATGAGTGGGAAAAGGTGAAGGAAATGATTGCCTTGACAAAGTTTGCAAGGGAATCGAATCTTCCCTTTTCCTTTAGTATTCCCAACTACGGAGGTAGCATCGCCGTGAGCGTCAGTGGACGATGAGGGACGGGCTGGATCACGAGACCATATTCTTAAGATCCTGGGGATACCAGGACAATCACGAAGAAGATGGTTTTCCTTGCATAATCTGCAAGGAAACTTAACCTTGTGCGGAGGAGTGGGAAGGAGTCCGTCTTCCGTTGTCCGTGGTGGAACAACAATTGTGCTTGTAGTCATTATTGTGTTTGTAACCGTTCCCTTTTTTGACGTCTTCTTCTTTGTCTTCTTCTTCTTCTTGTTAGCCACCTGGGTACTCGGAACGAGACTTTCACCAGGCGAAGCGGAAGAAGGAGACGTTGAAGTAGGTGTCGAAGGGGTGGGGTCTACCTTCGGTTCAACAGGATGTTGAGCAGGTGGAGGGACTGATGGAGTATCAACCGACACAGTAGGGACCACAGAGTTTGAAAATAGCCAAACTGGTAACCCGACAGTCAACCCTGGAAGGGTTAATGTTGCCATATAAAGAGCACCAGCATTTCCAGGAGAAGGGAAACGACCAACATTCCCATCAGGTGGGGAACTTAGGTTGATGAATCCTGGAAAGGTTGCCATATTAAGACGAAATCCTACTCAAGCTAGCGTACACAAGGTCTAACTGGGTTATGTG
>APFE030251523.1:20450-44591 GCA_000404065.3 Pinus taeda
CGAATGTTGTGTTCAGTGCATTACGGTTTGTAGGGCGGCAGACTCGGCTTCCTATGGATCAAAGGTTGCAAGCCTATAGGGGTCTCCCAATTTATACTCGACGGTACGTGGGAGCACAGTCCGTACTGGCACCTATCGTTTCACCGTGGAGGAATCACCCAACCACTCAACGATAAACTACCAGGCTTAACAACGCCGGAACACATCTCTAACCTAGACCTCTAGAATGTCAGCGTTAAGTTTCAATGTGTTGTTAGGTTCATTAAATTAATTTTATAGTTTATCTTTGATTAAGTCTCAGTTTCCGGTCTTACTGTATGCGATCTCTTGAAATGTCCAAAATACAACTACATGCGAGAATTGTATTCATTTCGTTTGGATGAATTCTAGCTACATAAGAGTTAAGAGGTGCACACAAACAAAACGATCCCAAAAATCCTAATGCAGCTAACAACAAGAAAGGAAAATCTTTTATTTTTCTTTTTTTAAAGCAAAAATTAACATAACATGCTAATTAATGAAAAGCAAAAAAATATTTTTTCTTTTCTTTAAAAATAGTAAAAATGCACTTAATGGTTTTCAAGAGATATTCACAACCAGATAATTCATTCCAAAGAATCTATAACCAGATCTGAAACACGAACAATAACCCAGCAAAGCAAAGAAAAAACCAAGATCTTCAAAGAACTATGTAATCTAGGTCCCAATGAAGTCAGGTAAAAACAAGAAAGCTAAAAGTGAGACACTTGCAGCATGAAATGTAAAACTGATACAATCACTAGAAGAATGTGGAAATAAATCAATAAAATGACTGGATCTGTAAATCATAAATCCAACAGGAGGCTCGATAGCAAAAACCACAAAGGCCAAGATGTAAAATCGATGGACAAAGGCAAACAACTGAAGGATGGAAAAACGACCAGCCAAATATCAGTCCACCAGACTCCCAGGAGGTATAAAAAGAGCAAAAAGACACAGATCCAAGCTTAAGAGACTGGCAAACAAGCTTAATTAAAACCTTAACCAGTGCGGCGCGACTGTAAGTTTGCAACTCGCGCTAAACAGAGATTGGCGCGAGTTGTCTGAGAGCAACACACGCCAACCAGCGCAACTATTCAAAGAAAAAATGTACTGGCGGAGTTTGCCAGGCAAAAAGACAGAACAAATGGTCTCAGGCTTGGCTTCTAGTATCTAGACAGAGCCAGCAAGTAAAAAAAATAGCAAGAACTCTAAACAAGGAAATTATTCAGAAAAATAAACGAGGGAAAAATGACATGCAAGGCAAGATTGAGATTGTCCAGTTTGTAAACTGAACCGGAGATTGACTGAAGTGGCATTGATCTACTTCACTTCTGCATAGCAGAAGTGTTTCGAAGGCTACCTGGCCGCTCTTCAGACTCCGTCCACAATTTACAAATCAAACAATACAAACACAATAAACAAGCAAATCCCTAGCGGAGTCGCCAAATTGTTGAGCTGGTAAATCCCCTCTGCGGACAGAGGCGATCCCACTAGCCCGACACGGGTATAGAAACAATCACACGCTACACGCAGGTTCCTAATTACATAATTTAAAGATCGATCAGAAAGATCTACCTGGAATCCAACGCTATTTGTTGTGGAAGAAACGCCGCTCCCTTCCTTTAGCTTTGGCCGATCACTATCCTTACGCTCCATGTATGGACACCTGCACAAATAAAGAACAATCCAACACAAGCGTAAAATCCAGTACATGCAATTATATATCAGTCAAGCAAGATATAACTCAAATATCATCAGAAGACACGTGAGTGGAACCATAATGATAGGCGTTCATTATTCAATAAAAGAAGAGAAGGATTACAACCAAAGAGGCCTGACGTTGAAATCTCCTCCAATTGGGTCAGAAGCTAAACATGCCTTGCAAAGTGACTTCCTCTCTCAATACTTCGGCAGCATAACTCGTCTATGGCTCTCAATTCTTACTATCAATCCAGCATAATCTTAGCTCACCTTAGCTCTCTCCTAAACTTTTTTGATTCAATGCAGGGTGACAGTCATTTATAGATGGAGGAGGAGGAAGTATTCGTTGTATCCGGGCACCTACTGAAGATTTGGCATTGTCCCAGAATAGCCTTTGAACTGGGTTGTCATGGATGAAAAAGACGACACTCGGCCACTTCCATGGGATTTTTCCCCAGAGAACTGCATGAGCAATGGAGGAAAAAACACTTCAGTGCGCGCTGGCCAAAAATCATGACCAATTTTGGGTGGCGCGAGCTTTGTTATGTGACAGAGCGTCCATGGGCGCGCCCTCTTTGGAGGAGCTGAGCCATTGGCGTAGGTTAGACACTGTGGACCCGCGCTAATGGAAAAAGGGCATTTTTTAGGGCTAATCTTCAAAAGCTGTCTTCAGGGATTTTGAAGTTCATACTTAGGAGAATCTAATGCAAGTGTTTTTAAGTTGTGTCACTGGTCACATGTCCATAAATGCGTCCTCCAGTGTGCGAAAGCAGGGGTAACTCGGACGGTGACCAACGGTGACAAATTACTGTGTAACAAGGTCGATCTATCTTGGATGTTTCCCATGCAATAAGGATAACAGGCACTGACAGTTCCGAAAACAATAAAAACAGACACTGAAACCGGCATTCATCCCATCTTGAAAGTGAACAAAAAATTTGTAACACACTCGGAAAAAATGACTGTGCATGAGGATCAAGCAGCA
The DNA here is from genome assembly GCA_000404065.3 of Pinus taeda. Lineage (NCBI taxonomy): Eukaryota > Viridiplantae > Streptophyta > Pinopsida > Pinales > Pinaceae > Pinus > Pinus taeda. Next base: position 23,158 of record APFE030251523.1, read on the forward strand.
TACCCATATATTCAGCCCTAATCCATAGGGAGGAGTAATCGCATGGTGAATCGCATGTCTCGGCTAATTTTCCCGACCATTTTCCAGAACAAAATAAGAGCTAGCTTCTGTTCATCCACATAACATGTGCAGAAGCTCCATCCCCATGCCTCGATTTCATATTCAGATTGACAATTCTCCCTAGTTATTCCTCTCCTCTTCCATCAACGAGTTTCCAAAAATGCTTGGAGACATAACCAAATTGTTTGTTCAAAAGCTTCACAAGTTGAAACTGCCTCATATGTCCCAAGGGTTGAGTTTTATCGCTATCATCTGAGAAAGGTTGAGTTCTCCGTTGTGAATGTTGAACTGGCCATGATATATCTTCCTTAATGGGTTAGTCCATTTCATGGGAATCAGTTGTTGAGTACGGAAATTTAAACATGGTGGAAATTTAAACACGGTGCTGAGGTACTCCCTACATACAAATATTCATAAATAAACATTGATAAAAGCATTCACATATATATGGGATTTTAATTAAATAAACATACAAAATACTAGACCAAATAAGCAAACACACTATATAAAAATTGGTGTCAAAATACAAAAGAAAATAATCATTATTAGGACCACCGACATATAGATATAAAATTTCAGAACAGAAAACACACAATTCAACTAAACACACACGCACAGATATATGAACATAAATACATAAATACATTAAATTATATATGTATACCCTTATACAATTATATAAAATATAAATAATACAATATAAAAAGCTTTAAAAATCACTAAAATGAAAACCAAAAAAAAAGAAAAACCAATATGAATGGTCTGTTAAGTATAACTATATTTAGTGTTTTTCAATGCATGCTGAAAGATTGTATAATTTATATTTTTCTAGAAAAAATATATAGATTTTTTTTTTAATGTAAGTGTGTTATGAGTTAGATGCGAATGGGATAAGTGTTATAATATGAATGGATGATCATTGACTCAAATATAAATGCTGTAAAGTAAATGTATCTTTAAAAAAATATGTTTTGACGGGTATTAGTTTAAATAAAAGTATTCAACACAAACAAAGATAACTACACTACTGAAAGAAAAATGGTGCCCCATCCTTCCTGAGAACTAGGAAGGAGTTTAACCCTTTCAATAAAAAATATTTATATTAATAATTGTGTGCATAATTCTTTTATAGTATTTGAGATAAGGAAAGATTAATATATAACTACATCAATATATACTCTCAAAAAAACCCTTTCAGCAAAACTAGGAGGTGTGTTAAACACACATGGGGAGCGAGAAAGATATAAATGATAAAGCATGCAATTCAATTTTTATTCACAAATGATACACGTTTATCGTACATGTGGTGACCGTTGGGATTCACATCCCAATTTCCCTTGGACTGCTTTTGTCCATTCGACTTCCACACTAACCCATTTAGGATTAGGTGTCCAACATTCCCCCCCTTAATCCGAAGGGTTATGCATGAGTCCAAGAAGAGAGCCGTAATACAAAATGTGTAAAAATGCATGGCAGCACTAGGCTGAATGTGCTCTCTGAAATTTTGGTATAAAGAGCGGTGGTTTAAGGATGGCCACCAACACTGGAACTCTTAGTGCAGTTCCCGGAACTCTTCCAAAACTGGCAAGAAGCTGAAGTCTTCTGCTAGAGGAAGTGATCCTATTGTTTTAAAGAGGGAAACCTTCAACCATAAAAGGGAGGTCTCACCCCGCATAAAAGGTAAAACTTCAACCTGAAAAGGGAAGTCTCAACCTGTGATGCTTTAAGGATGACCAACAACTCTGGAATGCTTAATGCATTTCCTGGGACTCTTCCAAAACTAGCAAGAAGCTGGAGTCTTCTGCTAGAGGAAGCGTTCTCAATTTTGTCTCCAGAACTCTTCCAAAACTGGTAAGAAGCTGAAGTCTTCTGCTAGAGGAAGTGTTCCAGATTGCGTATTGAAGTCATGTTCACGAACATCTGTGTCTCTGGCTACAACTCTGAAACTGGTGTGGAAGGTTGTGGCTCAGGCTTGCTTGATGTGGAGTTGAAGCTTGTAGATGACCATCATTTCCCCCCCTGTCAGATACAAGGTGAGAAGATGGAGAAAACTCAACTGCAAGACTGTTCAATATTCTGGAACAAGTTCTAACATGTGTTTGGAATATCTTCTTGGCTGTTGATGCCCATTACCAAGAAGCGATCCATCCTAGATGAATCTTTGTTCTTGCAGGACGTTTGTTTCTTAAGTATCTGTGTGAAGAATGACTGGTTTTATGACAGTGCTTACATGGATGAAGATCAAAACAGTGATCTTTCAGATGGCCAACTCGGTCACAGTGTTGGCATTTCACGATCTGTTATTGTTGTTGCTGTGGAAGAGGAGCAAAGTCTGGAACAGCTGGAGGTGAACTATCATGAGGAGCAGGTGAACTGTCATAAATGAATCCAACACTCTGAAACTGAATGGGTTTGGCATAGTCTGGAATATGAAAGGACAAGTCCTTGTCATATCCAAGACCAGTTCTGTGCTTTTTGTAGACAAGCTGTTCCCAAGGTCTGATGATGGGCTTGGGAAGTGCAGACTGAACTTCTGCATCTGCATGTACAACTGCTGCTTTATTTGGTACTAAATCTGAATGAACTATATCATTATGCTGATGGGAGGTTGTCTCAATGTTCTGAACAAAAACAGGTTCAGAATGATGTCGATTTTGATGTAGCTCTTCTTGCTATAGCTATGATTCAAGCTGCAAAAAAAAAAAATCTTTTCTTGTGCATATTGTAGACATGTCTGAATTCTTAAGAGAGAGCCTTTGCTGATTTGTAATGTGTCATCAACAGTGGATTGTATAAGAGTTTTCATGAACTCTAATACTTCACTAGTTCTGGCCATTTTCCTTCAAAACTGCATATGTTGACCCTTACTTTCGTCTTTAAGAGTCTTGGAGCAGTTGTTTTGCTTTTTACCGATCTGTTTATGCTCGGGGCTCTTGAGCAATGCCTTCCATATAAAGTTTCAATTCAATGCACATATTACATGGAAATAACTCTTCTGCCCACACATACTCTTGTTATGAACTTTTGTAATTAAAAATTGTCTCTGTCGTTAATACCCGGGGATGACCTTTGAAACTCTTTTCTCGTTGAAGCTTGGTCCTATCTTCATAGACCGCCGGTTCGAATTCTGCTTTCTCTGGCCCCATCAGCGTATAACTGTCTTACCTGCATCATAGATCAACTGTTCAAATCAGCCTAATGGTGGTCGTCGAATTAATCTGGACAGCCAGGACAGCATAACAAGTCAAATCCAAACATAGATTTCATAAGTGGAACGCTAAGGCGTAACCGGTAGCAGAGTCGACGCCTCCCGTTGAGTTTTCTTGATCTGCAATATTAAGAAATGGGTGGACTCTCTTTGCATTACTTTTTGACAGTGCCCTCACAAGAGTGAATGGACTCATACCAAGGGGGCCATCTGGAATAATGAAAATATGGGATGGTAAAGGAATCTCCCAGAAATTATATATACTGCCTGTCACATGCCGTCAGACCCCAACACAACCAACACTTGATGTGCTGATGTTTCCTCCGCAGATTGCGTGCGAAGCCCATCACTGAGAACAGAATATATGACAACTGCGTTTGTCTCTGTGTATCCGTCTACCGAATATATGACAACTGCATTTGTTTCTGTATCCGTCTACTATAAAATGCTAGTGATACTATTATGAAGCCATTAACTGTTTACTGTTGCAAGCAGGAACTGCTGCAAGGAGAAAATATCCCACAATATAAACAAGAGCCACGAAGCATCGTCATTTGGGAAGAATCCTCTGCCACCGAGTGCATCGGCGTGCCTAAACCTCAGGCTAGGTGAATAATTTTTGAAGTATTGAATCCTTAAAAGAAAAGCAAGAATACTAAAACCTCTTGGTTCATTTGATTATCCAAATGCATTCAGGTCACAAACCATTGCAGTTCCATCGGATGAAGCTGATACTCAAACACCGGAGCCGTTTTCTTCAATGCACACTGTGCATTCTGGTTATTCTCACGAGCATCAACCGAATCCGAATCAACTCGATTCAAGTTCTGTTGAGTTGCGTCCAAACTTCACTCCATCTCTAGAGGAGCAAAACGAGTTTCAGAATACGAATCAGCGCAAAGCAACTTCTGTTGAATAGAGGCATGTTCACAGCATTTCATAACTGTTGAATACGAATCAGCGCAAAGTAACTCCAGAAAAACTTAGCACAACTGATTTCAAAAAAGCATTTCTCTAACCCAGCGTTTCGAATATCCCACTCAATAAATATATATCAAACAGCGTTTTTTTTTTTTTAATGCCGCATACCAGACATACGTTTCAAATGTATTTTCATATCAGACAACATTTCAAATCATGACTGCAGGCTAATCCCGAACAAAAAGATGTAAAATATTCACACAATTTGGCAGCAATATATTCACACAATTCGGATTTTGTTCAACCACCGGCTGCAACGCATTCAGTTGCTGTTCAACAAATGACTGCAATTTCTGAATCAGCAGCTACGCATTTGTCAGACAGCGTTTCCTTCAGGCGTTTCTCCTTCAGGCAGTGGACAGAGGAGTAGAAGGCAGGCAGTGGACAGAGGAGCAGAAGGCAGGCAGTGCGGCAGAGGTGAGGTAACGCAGAACCATATATAGAGACCACAAAAACAAGTGGCTCAAATTGGAGCAGGACCAGCAATCCCTGCTCTGATACCATGTTAAACACACATGGGGAGCGAGAAAGATGTAAAAGGTAAAACATGCAAATCAATTTTTATTCATAAATGATACACATTTATAGTACATGTGGTGACCGTTGGGATTCACATCCCAAGGTCCCTTGGACTGCTTAGTCTCTTTAGCTTCCACACTAACCCATTTAGGATTAGGTGTCCAACATGCTTGATAAATAAAACAGTGAAAATTCTGTAATATTTATATAAACTTTATCATAAATATGCATAAAATATACTTATATAAGTGGATTGAACTGTGAACCGAAATGGACATCGGCCCTATGGGCCATTGTGTGCGTACCGAATCAGCATACCAATAAGGGTAGCATGCAACTTTGATTTATATACATTCCCAGAAATATCACGTCCATTTCAGTAGTAATAGAGATGGGACTGCAGGAGTTGTAGGATGTAACATGCTAGTATTTCCACTTGCAGACAAAGTCCACAGAAACTTCATCTGGGAAAAACATTTTGAACTGCAATTATGGGGGAATATTGATTTTCCTTTGAAAAGGAGAAGGTCATAAGGATGTGGCTGCAGCGCATACAAGAATGGCATGGGGGGCATAGAAGTACCCAGCCAAATATGGAAAATGCTAACCCCTAAAAAAGATTTCCTTAATAAAATACCTAAATATTTAATTTACTATCCCAAAACCTAGAATAGCATGGTTTAATACATTTCAATTGCTTACTTTATTGTTTGGAATCAGGAATAGGAATTGCAACATTGACAAAAAGGCGCTCTTTTGCAACAGTTTACAAATTATATTTTCAAATTCAAAGCCAAAAGTAAATGGAAACCTGGTCACTCAGTAGCAGCCATTTACCAAAGCAAGAAATGAAAGCACACAGGTTAACACGTTTTATGCAAATGAGCATCCAACTCCATCAAATAAAAATTTCAATTACAGCAAAGATAGCTGAGAAAACAAACTTAACAAGGGAGATTTGGAAATTGACCTTTTTTCCCAACGATTAGCACTGAAAAGCAAATGAATGGCTCTGTCATCCATATCTTCTTTGCTAGACAAATAAGCAGATATCATCTTCCCCATGGCTGTAGTGCGATCAGGAAACCGCCATGCTTCAACGGGGAAACCTTCACTAGCCAAGGAGGATGCCAACTTCAAGCACTGAGAACTTTTGCCACTTCGATCCAGTCCTTCCAACACGATCAAAGCCCCTCGCTTGCTATCACAATTAACCTTAGCTGTTCCCATCGACATTCTTTGTGCAGCTCTTATGGGTATTCTTTCAGCACAAAAAGAGGTTTTCAATAAAACACCATATTGTAGAAGTCGTTTTGTTACACTGCAATGTTCAGCAGAAAAAGGAATTCATACAACCGCACTTTATTGTATGATCTACACAGCTCAGGACCTCTCACCTTATTTATCAAAAAAATAAGGGCTTACCTTAACCTTAGACTAGCCAAGATTGGGATTTGCATGGGATTTACCTTGACCCATGCACTTGTACTGTGGTAATAAGCACTGAAACAAAAACAAATGGTCCAACGATTAATCCCCTATTATCTTTTTATAGTAGTTTCATAATTGCAAGATAAATTCAAATGCAGAGCCCATTTGCATTCTAAACATCAGTTTCCCCAAAGAAAAACAAATGCATTCTAATATTTCTTGCCCAAAATAAAAATAAAAACAATTGCATTGTAGGAACATTCTTTGCCCTAAAAGAAAAAATACTTGGAACAATTACGACCTCATCAACAGTGATCCAACACTTAAATTATGCTAGTAATTGGATTATGGGTAAAGAAAGGCTCTATGGCAGTTCAAGGGAGTGTTTTTCTTTTTTTAAGCTAGTGAAGCTCAGGGCTAAAATGTATCTCCATGCTTATCAAGTACCCACTTTATCAATGTGGTTTGGAAGGTATGCACCAACTGCCTGTGAATTATTGACCATTGCAGTTCACCCAGTTGTGATTCCGATCACCCAGAGTAATCTCCACATTGTCTCCGCATGAGAAAATGAGGGTGAACAATAAAAGTCTATTATTTTGCCTCTGTGTGCCCAGAAGAGAAGGCATGCACTATCCATGACAAATTGGCTTGGACTAACCCAACAGATGATGAGATGTTGGATCCATTTGATCAAATTTGGAGATATGTTTTTATGCTAAAGTGGGGCTTTCAATCAAGATGATTTAACTGTAAATTAATCAAATATTCAAAAGAACTCACACAAAAACTACTCTAGCAAAGAAGATATTCTTGCAGAGTAAAACCCCGAGCACAAAATAAAACGCTGCATTATGCAGAGAGCGCTTATTAATATATGTATTATGCATAGATTTTATCCTAAAAACGCAATTTCGAATGACCCAAAAGATTGCAAGCCTGCAACTGTGAGACATAAACCCAGAGTGGAAAGATATATTTTGATGAGTGAATCACATAAATATAGAGCAGGAAACAGTGAACAATTTAGTGTTCTTGCAGAGTAAAACCCACACGTAGAAAACATAAAACACTGCATTATGTAAAGGGACTTCACCAATATATGCATATTTTTTATACAGTAAGTGCAATTTCAAATGACCCAAAATCTTGCAAGCCTGTTAATGCAAGACTTAAACCCATAGGAAGATATATTTTCAAGAGTGAAACATACAAATACAGACCATGAAACAGTGAACATTGTCACCAGCATAACTTACCTGCCGCTAAACCCACTGCACCTTCCCCTTCCCTGCCTCCGATTTGCTAACAATTTGAAGTTGAGACGTAGAGAAGACTCAAGCGCAAATTATATTGCAGTCATTGGACATTGATGAAATAATATGTTTTCTATAATGAGAGTCACCTCACGGTCACGTGAATCTGCATCTTGGGTGCTCCCATCAATTCCCGCGCGCAGACGGATAAATTACAGTAATACTTTTAATGGAGTGTACGGATTTCAAAAGCAAAAAGGAGAAACGGGGGAAAGGAACGCCGAAAAGGAGAAAAGGAAGTTAGAAAATGTGCAAATATATGTAAAAATACACCGGGCAAAATATGTTTAATAGTTAATTTATAATAAATTAAAATTAAAGTTTTTTATTATTATATATGGAATAATATATCAGAGCAAAGATTTTAGGTATATAATTATAACCACATCATAAAAGAATTTTGGATGTTGCATTTATATATGGTAGGGTAAAGTTGGGTATTTTAATTATGAGAGTGACAAAGCATGTAAGTGTGTATTTTTTTCTTTTGTAGTGATACATAGGTAGTATTTTTCATCTTCTTATAGCATTCAAAGGAGAGCGATAGTGCTATTTTCATTCCTTCTAGAATAGTAGTGTGTGACATTGTTGTGAAGGTCAAGCCTTGACATTCAGTGTTACCAATGTCAATGGTAGCCCTTGTCAGGTTCATTCCTTGAGATTTATGTATAATCAGCGTCCAAGTCATCTTAAAGGGGATTTGTTTCGTATTACTTCGTTGCATGGGTGGAATAGGTACATACTTTGGTTGTGTTTTGTCCCATGGAGGGCCAATGTATTTATCAAATGTCACAACATACAATGGTAAATTTTGAGGGCTATGTCTTGGTGCATTTACAATTTGCATGGCTACTTCAACAGCACCATTGACTAATCCCGCTTGGACCCATAAATTGCAAGATAACATAACTCGTTGGCCTACACATAGCAATATATGTTTTTCCAATTAGTTATCATCTTGTTGGTGTGTTTTTGATCCATTTGTGAATTCTGCAATACTTCGTGCAATTGGCATATGTAATGATTCCATCATGGATTTGTTATGGTTATCAACAAGAATGTTTGTTGCAAAAAGGTGGATTGAAGTGTCAAATATTTATTCAATGTAAAAGAATGTATTAGTTCTTGAATGAAGGAAGTTTGGGACATTTATTATTGGTGTAGCATTGTGAATATTTGTAAACCGATGGTGGAAGCTCACAATATTATTTACCTTTCGACACAATATTTCGACACTCTCAAGGAGGTGACAAATTTTCAACCTAACGCCATTAGATGTTTATGTTGAATTAGTTTTGCTAAAGAATTTGGGAAAGTTAATTCAATGATTAAAGTAATTCAATTAATTTATGAAAACTAATTCATCATTTAAAGTAATGCAAATAACCTAGGAAAACTAATTCAACATTTAAAGTAATTCAATTAATTTTGGAAAATTAAAGATTTAATTATAAAGATTCAATAGTCGATTCAAGTAAATTTTGAGGGCTATGTCCTCGTGCATATACAATTTGCATGACTACTCTGACAACACCATTGACTAATCTTGCTTGGATCCATAAATTGTGAGATAACATAACTTGTTGGCCTACACATAGCAATATATGTTTTTCCAATTGGTTATCGTCTTATTGGTGTGCTTCTGATCCATTTGTGAATTCTACAATACTCTGGGCAATTGGCATATGTAATGATTCCATCATGGATTTGTTATGGTTATCAACAAGAATGTTTGTTGCAAAAAGGTGGATTGAAGTGTCAAATATTTCTTTAACGGAAAAGAATGTATTAGTTCTTGAAAGAAGGAGGTTCTGGACATCCATTGTTGGTGTAGCACTGTGAATGTTTGTCAACCGATGGTGGAAGCTCACAATATTATTTACCTTTCGACATAATATTTGGACAATCTCAAGGTGGTGACAAATTTTCAACCTAATGCCATTAGATGTTTATGTTAAATTAGTTTTGCTAAAGAATTTGGGAAAGTTAATTAAATGATTAAAGTAATTCAATTAATTTAGGAAAACTAATTCAATGTTTAAAGTAATTCAATTAATTTAGGAAAACTAATTCAACATTTAAAATAATTCAATTAATTTTGGAAAATTAAAATTTTAATAGTTGATTCAAGTAAATTTTGAGGGCTATGTCCTAGTGCATATCCAATTTGCATGACTACTCCGAGAGCACCATTAACTAATCCTGCTTGGACCTATAAATTGCAAGATAACATAACTCGTTAGCCTACACATGTGACAAATTTTCAACCTAACACCATTAGATATTTATGTTGAATTAGTTTTGCTAAAGAATTTGAGAAAGTTAATTCAACGATTAAAGTAATTCAATTAATTTAGGAAAACTAATTCAATGTTTAAAGTAATTCAATTGATTTTGGAAAATTAAAGATTCAATAGTTGATTCAAGTAGAAGAATAATGGTTTAAAGCATATGAAAAAAAAAATGGTAGAGATAAATACCTCTACTCTTTAATTGTTAGTAAGTGAAGAAAATGAATTCATTGTTATTCGCAAGACATGCACAGCTACTCCCTTCAGCGTTAGCATCACAGAAACAAAATCTTCTTTTTTTTGCTGAAGCAAGAGTTGTACCTTCTATTCAATTGAAACATAGAAACAAATTACATAAATTACAACAAACCCAAAGGACCCGGGGGACATAGAGTTAACTATCCGCTCAGGGCTTGGGGCACCGAGCCAAAGGCTTAACAACTGGGCCACGGGCCCACAAACCTAGCTACGAGTCCTTCAAAATACAAATATGCATCTGGACTGTTTGATCTGTCTTCGAAGATTTGATGGATGAGGTTACATTAGAGCAAAAAAAAGGCATATTCTTTGATTCTAAAAATGGACCCCATGAGGAATTAGAAACCAAACTATTCGGATTTCGAGTCCGAAAGGGGGAATAAACTTTGCAGCCTAGAAGCTAAACATGCACGGATGATCACATTGAATCCAGACCCGAAATCAAATACCGCCATAATTTACGTTCAGTTCAGATCCGATGTGCAAGGTAACCACTTACAAGTTGCCTTGCGAAATCCATAGTATTGTCGCAAATCTACTAAACTGCAAGTACTTTAAATCAACGCCCGGTAGAGCAAAATCTTCGGTAGAGAATTCAGTTTTTAATAAGAGTGCAGGGTGCAAATTGACTTCCGCCCGATGACAAGTCTTGATTGCTAGCTCCCTTCCGCAACCTTGATACCTGTGCATCTCTTCTCCATAAAAGATCGAACTTCTTATGAAACCTTTAGTCAACATGCTGTCAGTTTCCCCTGCTTTGATGGAGCTCCTTGTCCTCGTTTGCCTATCTGAGACACTCTTCTGTCAATCTGCCTTGGGGTATCTCTATCCAATCATAAATTTTATTGCTCTTGGTCGAGCGCACACCCTCATTAGCAAGTAAGTCTGCTACTTTGTTGGTAGTACGACGCACATGGGTAAAACTTATGGTTCTCATGTTCTGCAGGTGAGAATGAATCCGTTGATATACTTGCAGAAGCCGCCAATGTTTCGAGACTTTATCTAGAGTAGACCCATAGCAAATTCTCTTAACCGAATTAATAATTAATTCATAATCAGCCTCAATTATGATATTCTGAAGATTCAAGTTCTTCGAGATTTCTAGACTTTGCTCAAGGGCCATAAGCTCTACATATTGTTGGTGGCTTTACCCAAATGGTTGTGAAAGAGGGTTTTTATGTACCCATTTTCATCTCTTATTACTCCTCCATATCTCGCCATATTCAGATTTCCTTTAGAGGCCCCATCTATATTGCATTTTAGGAATCCCTGAGGGGGTGGCTGCTAGAAATCCTTATCATAAATTATATGACTTACATTCCTGTTTTTGTCCTGTGGGGTATGCCCCTGAAGACCCAACTGCAGAAGAATCTGTACATCCTTATCTTTAGGTCGATCTTCAGAGGGGGTTTTTAATGAGGGTCCCTAATGTCTCCTTGAGCTGTCTTAATATCTGAGCCATGATGTTCTGGGGAGAAACTTTCATGTTCTTGAATATTCTATTGTTGCGCTCTTTCCAGACATCCCATATTATAAATCCTAGAACTAATGCCCAAGCTTTGTTGATTGTTTCATTGTCAGAGAAATTTCTCCTCCACTTCTTCAGAGTGCCTGTAATGCTGCCCAAGTCCCTAATTGTTTGTTTGAATATAGAAGCTACTCCGTTCCACAAGGTGGAAGTGAAAGGGCAGATGTTGAGTAGGTGATCCATGGTTTCTTCTTGTGATTCACATAGTTGACATTTGGATGGACCATATACCCCTCTTTTCCTAAGATTCTCCCAGGTCAGAATTTTTTTATGTTGCACTAACCACGTGAACAGTTTGATTTTCATCTAACTTTGGTTTTGGCATAGGTCCTTCCATACTCCCTCAAGGTTTGGGAAGTCAAGTCCTAGGGCTATACGCTTAAGCTCTTTGAGGTTAAAGTTACCTTCATTGTTATTTCCCCATCTCAGCTGGTCTGAATCTGTTGAAGTCAAAAATTTTCTTTGTTCCAGGATGTCCAATAAAGCCTCTACATGTGCCTTTAACGGGGAGTCCTTACTGTAAACCAGGGTCTTCCATGATCTCCATTTTCCTTCCCTTCTTTCTAGATCCCAGAAGTCCTTTACCCTGTGTAACCCCTTGTTGTCAGTATCGGTCTTGAGACTGGCAATTTCTTCTTTTAACAGTTTAGGTTCCTGTTGCCAGTTATCTTCCCAGAACCAAGCAAGGGTTCCATCTTTGATTTCCCAGAAACTATGTTTCTGCACAATGGCTCTATTTTCCCATGCTTTGTTCCATATGTGGGAGCCTTTGATGATTCCAGACATTCTAATGTGGTCCTTATCTCGCCAATTGTTTGCATATTTCTGTTTCCAAATTTGTGCCCAAGGGGTATCTGAATATTTTAGCCATCTCCACCATAGCTTAGCCCCCAGAACCTTGTTTAGAATTTCAGGATCGTCCAGTCCCAAACCATCATGGGTCTTGGGTTTACAAATCTTTTCCCAGGCCACCAAGGCCCATTTTTGTTTTTCCTCTCCTTGGCCCCAAAGAAAGTATCTTTGGATATTTCTTCATTGTTGCATGATTCCTTTAGGAGCTAGAAGGGTTGAAAACATAAAAATGGGAATAGTTTGTAGGACAGCTTTTGTGAGCACTAGCATTCCTGCTAAGTTCAAAGAGCTGTTAGTCCATTTCCTAATTTGGTCCTGTAGCTTATTAATTACCTGTTCCCGAACTGACTTGCTCAGAGGTTTGTCTGTAAGTGGTACTCCCAAATATTTGGATGGTAACAAATCTCTTTGAAAGCCCAAAATCTAGAAATATATATATATATATATATATATTATATTATATATATATATATTATATATATATATATATATATATATATATATATATATTTTTTTTTTTTTTTTTTTTTTTGAATGGCAATGTCCGTGTTAAAAAAAGAAAATCTTAGATTTGGTAAGGCTTACCTCGGTGCCTATAGCCATTGCAAAAATGTTCAGGATTTATTTGGAGGCTAGAACTTCCTTCATCGTAGGTATACCCTGCAGCATGGTATCATCCACAAATTGTTGATGAGTTAGAGCATCTCCATTCATGGTGAGTTTGAGACCCTGGATTCTGCCTTCTGCTTTGGCTGAATTAATAGCTTTGCCAAGCCCTTCCATCATAAGAATAAAGAGGAAGGGTGAGAGTGGATCCCCTTGCCTAAGACCTCTTGAAGGGTTAAAGGGTTTGGATGGCGAGCCATTTACCAGTATTGAAAAACTCGAGGTAGTTACAAGGGCCATAACCCATCGTACCCAATTATGGTCAAAGCCATAAGCTATAAGAACTCTTTTGATGTAAGTCCAACTTAGCTTATCATAAGCCCTTTCTAGGTCAAGTTGCATGATCATACCTGCCTACCTCTTGTTTTTAAGTGTGTGAATCACCTCGTGAGCTTGAATGATGTTGTCGAGAATTTGTTTGCCTTACACATACCCAGTCTGTTCCACTAAAATAAGAGTCGAAAGAAGGGGCTTAAGCCTGTTGGCTATTATTTTGGAAATGATTTTGTACACCACATTGCATAATGCTATTGGTCTGATTATGTCTGGTGTCATTGCATTTCCTATTTGGGGATCAAGGATATCAAAGAGGTATTGAGGGCCTTCACTACAATTCTGTTTTTCCTTGAATCCTCCACCACGTCAAGAATGTCATGCTTGACAATACCCCAACATGCTTTGAAGAAGTCGACATTGAAACCATCTAGACCTAGCACCTTCCCATTTTGCATCTCTTTGATAACTTCACTAACCTCTTCTTCATTCATTGGCCTGCTTAGATTGTGATTGTCTTCCCTTGTCACAAGCTTCGGGATGTGCTTTTTTATGTCCTTGATGGACTGTGATCTATCTAAGAGAGGCTCCTCGACAATGCCTTGGAAATGTTGAACCAGCGCTGCTTCTATTTCTTTGTGGGTATTGAGTTGCTTTCCTTGAGCATCTTTGATGACTGAGATCATGCTATGAGACCTGTGATCCATGGTGGATTTGTGAAAAAACCTTGTGTTCCTTTCTCCTTATTTTAACCATTGTACCCTTGATTTATGTTTCCAGAAAATCTCCTCTTGCGCGCATAATTCTTCCCATTCCTGTTGAAGGTATTCTGCTTGTTTCTTTCTTCCCTCGTTGTACCCATCTATAATAAGGTTCTGGTTGATCTCATGTAGCTTTCGTTCAACAACTCTTTTGGCTTAAAAAATGTTACCAAATTCATTCTTATTCCAATCTTTAAGCTTGTGTTTGATATATTTCAATTTTTTATGTAGGAGGAACATTTTAGTGCCCTGAACATGCATATCCTCTATCCACCATTTTTCAATATTGCTGAAAAAGTCTGGATGGGTGAGGCACATGTTTTCAAACCTGAAAGGTCTGTTTCTTGGAGTTCCTATAAAAGACGCTTCAAGTTGAACAAGCCAATGATCTGAGCCACCAAAAGGAAGTATCCTTACTAACAGGTCAAGGCTTGTAAGGATAAGGTCCTCCGAGGTTATAAATCTATCGAGTTTTGAAGCCACTTGGGATTCACCTCCCCTCTTATTATTCCAGGCAAAGATTCCATTACTCGTTTCTGTGTCTACTAGCCTCATATTGTTTATAAACTTATGAAATTCTAGGGAGTCTTTGCCTAGAGCTCTAGTTCCACCTTTTTTTCTTAAAGGGATTTGATCAATATTGAAGTCCCCTCCCAAAATCCAGGGAATGCCCGACTGTCTGTTTCTTAGATCCTCAAGTGAGGTAAGAAGCCTGAGTTTGTCCCTAGGCTTCTGTGGACCATAAACATTTGTGATCAAATAAACTTCCTTGTCCCCCAAAGGTTGAATAACCATTGAGAGGTAGTTTCTTGATGCTTCAGCATCAAGGACTCCTATTTTCAGAGGGTTCCAAAGTGTAAGAATTCCTCCTGCTGTTTTATCTGCTTTAACTTCTAGATATTCATATTTAATCAACCATTTGCTATGTATTTCTCTTATTTTTTCAATTGAACATTTTGTTTCCTGGATGAAAATCATGTCTGGTTTTTCCTCTTTCATTCTATTGCGGAGATTTCTTTGTTTCTTTTTATTTCCTAGACCCCTGATATTCCATGTTGTGAGATTCATTGGGAAATATTTGTAAATGAGTAGCTACTTAGGTCTTTCATCTTACCCGAGTCAATCATAAGTTTTCCATGCTCTAGTAGCAGCTCATTTTGCTTTTTCCTGCCTCTTTTCTTGCCTGGGTTCCTAGGAGCTAATCCTAGTGCTGCCTTCATTATTTTCACTCCTTCACTGTTCTGACTCTCATGGCTTCTTTTAACTCCTGAACCTTTTGCCTGGGTTCTCCATAGGAATAGTTGTTGCACCTTATTGAACTCCTCTTATGGTAGAATCCATTCCTTTGGTGATTCCTTGCTCCAGGAAACTTTTCCAGATCTAGATGCTCCCTTTCAAGAATTTCTTGCAGTTCATGATCCTCTGTTCCCACCTCACTAGGGGTCATCTCTTGATCCCTATATAGTTCCATAGTGTTCAACAGATCCTCCTTTTGTTGGTTTTTTCCTTGTGCGTTCTCCATGCTGTCTTCCTTTTCCTTCTCTACAGGGTTGCCCTCGAGAGTCTAGTTTGCTTTATCTTGCTCCTCTTCTTCTTCTAATACCTTTTACCTATTTTGATTCATCTCCTTTTCCTCATTGGGTTTTTTTTGGTACCTTCTCACTCCTTTACCTTTGTTTCCCACTTTGTTAAAGCTTTTGATTTCTTTCCCTGAGTTAGCTTTAGTTTTGTTTTCCATTTTGTTTAAGGGCCAATCTTTTAATAGATGCCCATGTTCATGAAATTTTCGGCATCTGAAGGGAACATGCTCATAGTCCACCGCTTGCACCCATTCGTCATAAAAAACTTCCAGAATTACTTCATCCGGTAAAGCTCCAGAGAGGTCCAACTCTACACATATGCGGGCAAAGGAGGTATACTTCCCCCGCATAGTGGCCTTTGATATTTTAACAAAATGCCCTAGTTTATTTCCTATTGCTTTTAATGACTCCGACTACCAATAATCCAGTGGTAGGGAGTATAGCCTAACCCACACCGGGACCAATGTGAATGATTCACACTCTGGGACAAAATTCATTACCCAGGGCTACATATAGAGGCATGCAGCTACGTAGAAGTATGGCCCTCCTTCAAACACCATGTCTTTATCTTCAATGTTTGTAAAAACTACAGTAAAGAAATCCTTGGATCCAAGGTGCAGATCTATATCCCCCTTAGGTTTCCAGTGATTCTTCATCCAAACCTATAAAGCCTTCTCCGTAGGCCATAACCCCATGAATTTAAAAATTATTGCATAGTTCGCCATGTGTTCCCGATGCACTTGTATCGCTAGATCACTTAACACCACTCGGGGTATGATGGTTGCCTTAGGCTTACAAGGTCGAGTCCGTTTTCTAGTATCAACATTCTAATTCTCTCCTTTTGTTTGCTTTCCTTTAATAGCTCCTTCCTGCGTATTTCCTGCCCCTGAGTGTCTCTGTTTCCCTATTTCCTTTCTCCTGAAACCCCATCTTCAGCCTCCAAAGGTTTCTTGAAACTGTTAGATACTGCCTGACTTCCCCCCCTCTCGCCTCTCCATGGTACCCAAGTCTGCTCTTCTGCTTCAAACCCTAGCTCTCACATTTGTCGTCCCTCCAAGAAGTTGACATATTCATGACACTATTAATAATCCACAAAAACAAAATCTTAGAAACCCAATTATTTTTATTAAATGTTGATAATGACCAAATAAATTTATTTGCATTAAAATTTATTTTTAATTGTAGGAGAATAGGCTCTTTTGAAATAGTTGCAATTTAAGTTTTATTTTAATTATCTTTGAGGCTTCGTTCTTAATGAGTTCAGTTATGGTGCTTTTAAACCTAATGTTTTATTTAAAATTTTGATTTTGAATTTAATGAGCTTGATTATGGTGTTTCCAATGAAAACAAAATCTTAAAATCTCCATGTTTTTTTTTGTTAAATTTCGATTTTATCTTAATGAACGTAATCCCCATTCTTTTAATTAAATTTTGATTTTATTTCAAGGAACTTAATGAGCTTAATTATGGTGTTTTCAATCAAAAAGAAATCTTAAAATCCCCATGCTTTTGGTTAAATTTTGATTGTATCTCAACAAACTTAATCCTTGTACTTTTGGTTAAATTTTGATTTTATCTCAATAAACTTAACTATGTTGTGAGCTTTGATATCTTAGGAACTCTAGGCTTTTGCTTGATTTGATTTGATTTTGACTTGTATAATATTTTTCAATTATGAAAACAAAATCTCAAAAACATAATGTTTTTTATTAAATTTTGATAGAAACTTCACATGTTTTATTGCATTTGATTTCTTAAACTGCGAGAATATGCGTTTTGATTTTATTGCAATATGAGGTTTATTTCAATCACCTTCGACACTTCGATCATAATGAGCTCCATTATGGTGTTTTCTTTCAAAGTATAGAGAAGAAAATTCATTTTTTTTTTTTTTGAATAATGTGGGTAAAAAGCTATACATTTTTTATTAAACATAAACTCGGGAGAGAATAAGTTTTTTTGTTTTGTTTCATTCACAATTCCATGTTTATTTTATGTTTTGATGATCCATTGGAAAGTAATTTTATCAGCGAAATATTTTAGTTTTGTTTTTTTAAATAACAAAGAATGAAATATTTTGTGAGCTCAACCCTGTTAATTTAAAAAATAAATAAATAACCCCTACTCAATATCATATCCTCAAATTCATCATAAATATTTAAAATATTTTTGTAAAACAAATTTATTTTATATATTTAAAATTGTTTTTTAAGTATTATCTAATAAATTAATATTTTATATATATTTTTAATTATCCTTATTTTTTTTTTAATTATATTTGGTTGTAATTCTATAATAATTTAATTCCAATAAAAAATATTTAAAAAATTAAATCATCATTATTTTATAATTAATATTAATATATTATGTAAATATAATGAAGTTTATTTTGGTAAATTAAAATAATGAAACAGAATTTCGGTATAGGGAGACTTGGAATCCAAGTTTACATTTAAAACAGACTAAGTCAAAATTAATGAAATAAACTGTATTCATGAGACAATAAAAAATATAAATCATGAGAGACTTGGAATCACAACTTTAAGTTAAAACGACCATACAAATAATGATACAACTCTAACAATAACAATAATCGTTGGCGCTAACGATGTTCAACCTTAATATTCAAAAACATCACAAAAATACAATTTTCATTCTCAATTAATAAAAGTTATAATTGTCTCAAGCTTACCTTTGTGTGGTAAATAATTATTTTCATTTTCAATTAATAAAAGTTATATTTGTCTCAAGCTTACCTTTGTGTGGTAAATAATTTGATTTGAGTAGTTATGTAATCAAATCTCATTTAAAAGAAATAATACATTATCTTTTACCTTTGTGAGAACAACTAAAAACAAAAAGAAAAATGGTTCGCTTAACAGCCATTTATCATCTTTGTGCCATGCGCTTTTTCTTTAATCCAAAACCACTGCGAAACAGACCAAGATCACAAATCCATACCCCGGTCATTTAGGAATGTCAAAGTAGATTGTGAACTCTCATTTCATGGCAGGCTTTTTATTGGGTGGGGTCTCGAGTTCGAAACTCATCCCGCTAGTGACGTATTCACAAAATTCCAAGCGTGTAACCATAATTATAATGGTGTCTTCTAATCCGGCGGAGGAATTGTTGAGACGACCAAAAGTAGTTAGAATTCGGGAAAAAAAATTCAAAAATTCTTGTAAGGCAGTGTTTGAATCGTGTTTTCGATGGTGGAAATGGATTCGGCATCATCAAAAACCTGTGAGACACCTAAAATTTTGAAGTTTAACAATTATAACTTGGATTTACAAAAATCCTTGCCAGATTTTCTCTGAATATAATCGGCATTTCCATAACTTCCGAGCAACTCCTCTGCCTCCCTAGACTACGCATAACTATAACTACAAAAAAACTTTTAAGTTTATGTCATCTCATCCATCATCCAGCATGTAGCAAGGATTATGCATATACAGTTACCCAAACGACACATGGGATGTGACCAGAGTGGAAGAGGTTCCATGTGAGGTGCCAGAGCCGTGTTGTGGCATAAACTCGCAAATGGAGAACATGAACATAAATGATTGAATTAGTTCTAAATCGATGCAGTTAGATGCTTAGTTACCACGCATAATATCTGTTATTTCTCAAATTTCACTAAAATTTACAAAATACCAAAATTCTAAAACCCCCTGTATTATATTTGTGTATTTTTATTAAAACAATTTGCATTTTGGTGAATTTTAGAATTATTAAAACAATTTGCATTTTGGTGAATTTTAGAAACTGGCAATATAAAATTTGTAGAGTATTATGCAAATTCATGAACCCTGGCAAAATCTAGACCATCATATATGGTGAGTTTGCAATATTGCAAGGTCTAGTCTGCCAAATAATTTACCAAATCTAGCATAGTGGAGGAAGCTTGGTCTTATTCTAATCATAAGAACTTTATTATGTTTGCTATCAAATCTTCAAGATTTAGAAGACTATGATAGAAGATGCAAGAAAGCATAATATTTTGCATCTTACTTTAATGATACTCCACTTTGAAGAGATAAAAAAAAGCTACAATAGGCGCTGCAACAGGGAAACATATTCTTACAAGTATTTTAACCACTTTGAAGAGAAAATAAAAAGAAGGTACAATTGGCGCTGCAACATGTACATTTATTTTAGCTAATTTTTTTATGGGTGTGGCTAAGTTTATTGATTACTAAAATCATTTGAAGAACTCCAGGTGCTTTTGTTGTGGTTGTGTTGATATCAACATGATTATGAGTGGGTGTAGTGTTGCATGGAACGAGGAGAAAACCTCCTCCTAACTGCTCTATTTCAGTGGAAAATTTCTTAGAGAAATATGCCAATGAAATGCCAACCAAGTATTTGTCCTTTTAACTCGAGAAAATTACCAACAAAATTGTACATCAAATCAGAGTAGAGTAGACTTTCAACCCAAATATGTTATTGAACATAAAGTGCATGTTTCAACTAAAAGTAGCCAAAAGTGAAGAACATGAAAATCACCCGTTCAAAGTTGTATTAAATCTATTTTTCCCCTCTGAGAAATGACAAAGAAATTCTAAAAAGTAGCAAAAAATCAAGTTCTACATGTAATTCAATTGAAAACTTTTGGAATTACTAAATGATCTACATGAAAGGCATACGCAAATGACAAAGCATAAACTGTCTTAGCATCCAGATGAACAAACTTGAATATCCTGAATATAAAGAGTTTTTGTTGTTGTACCTGTAAACACGAGGGCAAGGGCAAGGGCAACGGCTAGGACTAGAGTCAATTATGCAACAACACGCAAATGAGAAAGCAAAGTCGAGTTTCAAATCTTGGCACAATACATTCTCTATGAAAATTCCTAGTCCAAGGAACCTCTACTGCAGCAAATTTGAATCTGCTTCCCTACTTTATTTTTTAAAAATTACACTCATCGAGTTATTCCTATGAATACTGAAGCAAATTACTTCTACAACCTACACTAATTAAATATTTGATCTCATGCAACATAAAACATAGCAAAGAACAAGATACATATGACATGCTTATTTTTGGACACAATAGTCCCCAGAAAAACCCAATGCGAGAAAACTAGTGCAGCAGCTCCGAGGGTTTTAATATTATGGGGGAGAAATATCTGAATACAAATCTAGGATGCTCATCTAGCAATCCTTTACAGAGAAAACACAGGCGGAAAATTTGAGTGAGTTTTACCTCACTTCACCTGGTAGAATTCTAGCTGATCTAGCACAAGACTGGCTAACCCCATCTATCTATGTGTCACCTCTTCTACCCTCTGCATCAGCTTTTTCGATTGTTCTGGCAGTTCCCAATAGTTCCGGTTGTTCCTAGCAGTTCCAGCTTCTACCCTCTCCGTCAACTTTCCCGACTATTTCGGCAGATCCCGACTGTTTCGGTTGTTCCCGACAGTTCTGGTTTCTGCGCTCTATGTCAGTGTTCCTATTATGCTCTTGACCTGCAAGAAGATACTAGAATACCAAATATGTGAAGAAATATACCCATAACACAACACAATAAGAAATAACAAGAAGTATTTTATTATTCAGAAAAGGAAAGCAATGTTCACTTGCCTCTTCGAGGGGGCAACCTCCAATAGAGCGAGGCTCAATTACGAAATAAGACACGATGCTCCTCGAGGGGAGTCTCTATCCTTTATATAGGATTCATACATGCAATACCATGGTTCTTATTAATACC
>APFE030251523.1:81697-92069 GCA_000404065.3 Pinus taeda
TTTTTATTTTAACATAAGATTATTTTTATTTAAAATTTAGCTTAACTACTCAACAAAAACTGATAATAAAAAAATAAATAACATAGAATTTTTATTTTAACATAGGGTTATTTTTATTTGTGTTTTATTGTGTCCAGAAATGCCCTCCAACCCAGTATGTAAGAGATGTTGTAATGTCCTGTAAAAATTTTGACTTGTCAAATTACATAAAATTAAAATAATTAATAACTAAAATAAAATTGAGGTAAAATAATCAGTTGCAGATTTTTCCCATATTTAATTTACCTATGGTTTTGTCGATGGTATATATATATATATATTAAACAGACAACATACAATCATGTACATCCAGTGAGAGAAAATACAAGTAAGAGCTGCATATAGAGTATAGCAGATATGAAAGAGAGTCACCACAGATATTCATCAAACATAAACTTTCTGATGAAACCATCAACACATATTCACAGTGAAACATATAAGAAAACATATCATCCTCAGTTCATTTTTTACCTGTTGTCATACAAAAAAGAAAAATTTGTTTTACAAAAAAGCCAAAATCTATATGCAATACTATCCTCGAAACATGAACTCCACAACGCCCATAGTATTCTCCTTCATGATTATGTCCATCTGCACTTCTCCCACATTTCCTTGCAATCCTTTCTTTGAGAGCGCATCCACAATCTGATTATGTTCTCTGCCAGTATGGTTGATTGGAGGTCTCCCGAGCTTAGACCAAAGACTATCAATTTTCCTTAACCAACCAAGAAGAGATGGTTGTTTGATCTGTGCCTTGCCATTTACATAATCCAAGATGATCTCAAAATTCCCATATATATGGATCTCGGGATGTTGAGAAAATTTATAAGCCATAAGATACCCCATAGTGTCATTGCCTCAACCTTGTTATCTGATCCCATAACATCATTCCAGTGTGCTCTATATTGTAGTTCATTTGACATTACTAACCAGATACCACAACCGCAAACATTGTTTTGTGCCGCGCCATCGAAGAAAGTAATCGGGAACACCATATAAGGGAAATTTCTCCTTAAAAGATGATTTTTTTTGGTACAATGACTTGAACAAGATACACTGAGTATAACGATATGATCTTCTCATGTATTAGTCCAAAATCTTCAGCCAAGTCTTCAAAAATGAATTTATTCCTCCATTTCCATATGGATCAGAAAAGAAAGAGCGGAATATTCCTCCAGGCAGGCTTTTGTTTACTCCACCACCCCATACAATTTGCAATGTCAAGAAATCGTTTATAAGGGAAATCAAAATGCAAAGCTAATTTTTCCCATACCTGGATTATGTTGTGACACTTGAGGAATAGATGGTCATTGTTTTCCTCCTCCTGCTTGCATATGACACACATACTTGGCCCGTGCCATTGATGCCTTTTCAGGTTCTCACATGTGAGAATCTTGTTGTGGTATACTAACCATGAGAAACAAATGATTTTGATAGGAATGTGATTTTTCCATAGGGCATACATTATCGGATCCTCCATATACCCGCCACCACTACCACACAACTTACTATATATATCAGCCACCATAACATTGCCGGACTTCATTTTTCTCGACCACATTAGTCTATCACATTGTACCTCCCTACATATATCGAGTGCTTTTAGGCCAACAAAAATTTGTATCCATTCCATAGCCAGATTACCAACCATCCCTGAATCTTGTGGTGTTTTCCATATGGGGAACCGCTCCCACCATGTATTGATTAGTTAGTTCCGGAATATTATGCATTTTCGATATAGAAAAGCAAGTAAAGATTTGGATAGACAACAATCCCCACCAGCTCCTTGAATCTAATCCACCCCAATAATGATAGAGTGACCAGTATCCATATTCCACACCAGATGTTGTAAAAAACATTTTGCAACCTTTTGTAAATTGCACCATATGGCTGATCCACATGAAATGCCAATATTGTGCCTGTGAAACCAATATAGGAAATCATGATCTTTCATATATTTTTGTCTGATCACCTTGAAACATATACCAGACCTAAAGATAGCTTGCCATAAGGATTTCAGCAGTAGTGAAGTTCCAAAAGACTTGAGATCCATAATACCCCAACCCCCCATTCTTTTTGGGCAAACAATACGTGACAATTTGGTGAGGTGGAATTTGTTCTGTTTATTTCCACCAGCCCATATGAAATTGGCAATACTACGGTTTATACTATTAATGATTACCATAGGAATGTGAAATAAATGTGCCTAGTATACCCCCAGTTGTGTAAGAACAGCCTATGTGAGAGTCACACGTCTGCCCAGAGATAAACAACGGAATTCCCATCCAGAAATTCGTTTGAAAAACCCATCAACCAACCATTACCAATCTATGTTTCTATAGAAGTTTGGTTTAAGATGATAACCGAGATACTACAAACCATTCTGCATCGACTCCGCCTCAATACCGAACAGATTCTTAATATAATCGATGACTTCCATATCATGATATACAATTGTGTTTTGCAAATTCATACCCAAACCAGAAGCAATTTCAACATTTTTAAATATATGAAAAAGATTCAGCCATGAGAGTCGATTTAGCATACCCATGATGAGTACATCATCAACAAAAAAACCATGTGAAATTTTGATATTGATCCCCATTACCAGAGCCTGAAATTGGTCATCCACCACTGCTTTTTTGATCCGCAAACTCAAGTCGTCCATAGACAGGATGAACAGGAGGGGGGATAGCGAACAACCTTGACGCAGTCCCCATCAAGCCCTGAAAAAGAAAGTATGGTATCTATTAGCCCTGAGGTGTACTAATGCTATTTTAATAGAAATGTCCCCTGTTTTAGCTCTGATGGTCCACGTCTCCTCTTGTGTCGCTTTGGCCATAAGCCAATCTTAAAAAATTATACACCCACACTCATAAATATCAGCGGGTCCGCTCTCGGTTCATCTCCTTGCCGTTGCGCTCTCCATTCTCCGATCCTCGCCGTCTATCTTCCCACTGATCTGACGGTCCACACTTCATCCGATTAATGATTTACGCTCACCCACTCCGACCAATCACTACTGTTAGATCATTTATGCTAGATCTAATGGCATTTGTGCATTTCGCTCAGGAAACAAGAGATAGGGATACCCGCCTGATAAAGCGGTTTCCTCTCTCTCCTCCGCTACTACGTGGCATGCGATGGATGGAATTGGGTGGGCTCTAACCTTGACCGCTTTCCGCCCGATAGAAACCATTTTCGCTTGAATAAAACCACTCACGGGCATTATCCTTCGAGCACCTCCTTCGCCCGATAGCCGTTTGATCTACCCATCTGAGATTTGACGGCTCAGACTTATTCCGCTCTCGCCACGACTTCAAGCCTCCGGTGATTGATCTCCTCCGTCCATTCCTCCCGATCCAACGGCCCCCATACCCCACTTCCCACCAGTCACCTAGGGAGGAAATTTGTTGGCTTTGTCAGTGTTTTTGACAATCGGGCAGTTGAATTGAAATAACAGAATGCATGGATGAAAGGGGAAAAACAACAACATGATGTCGCTGAACAAACAGAAAGGATCATGGAACATCGCTAGCACGAGTGAACCACCTGACAACATGGCGAAATTACCAGAATTTGATTACCGTGTTTGTTAGAAGCAGAGCTCTCTGAGCTCATGTTTATCTAGTTATGGCATTAAGTAGTTAGAAGACAAAGGTGATAGATTAAGACATCTCGAGCCTCAGAGAGTTCGAGAGTATTGTAAAAAGCCTATAAATGGCTAAAAGTTCGAAGTAATAGAGGTTCAACTTTTGGAGACTATGGATATTCTTTTCCTCCCAGTGTCTCATCTTCATTCCAGTAATACAAGCTTCTTTTGTTGTTACATGTTCAATCGCCATCTTCTACTCTGTTATAAGATTACACTTGAATAGGTTATTTATGTTTTCTTCTGTATCTAATTCCAGATAACTATCATCTTATCTCTGCGTTGATAAATTAGATTTGCAAGCTTTATTTACTTTCTGTAGCTAGCCATTCATATGTGTTTATGTATGTATCTATTGGTACAATCAAGATTCTCCATCTATTCATTGAATCTATAAACGATTGAGCATTAGTGGTTGAAAGCCTTGTCAAGCTGAGGGTGTTCATGCATGTCTTGAGTGAAAACAGAATTGAAATAGTCATCTGACTTGATCCAAACCCCAATCCATTCCAATAGTTCAGAGAACGATATTGAAGATTTATATGTTACCAGGAATCTCCAAGCTACAACCTATGAGAGTTTCCTGGAGCGCTAACATAATTGGCGCCATTGCCGGGGAGAGGAGACTGAAGCTTAGCTTCCTTTGGGGATGACACAGATCCAAATTTGATGATAGACAAAGTCTGGACACTATTTGGGTTGTATTCATCTATTTGGCGACTCTACTGGAGGACAAACCTCTTGGCGACTCCACTCCATAGTTCTTTCTCAATTTGTGAGGCATATTCGGAGAAATCCTTAGAAGCCACGAGCTGACACAGTACCTGACCCTGAAAAAAATCATCGAAGAAAG
The DNA here is from genome assembly GCA_000404065.3 of Pinus taeda. Lineage (NCBI taxonomy): Eukaryota > Viridiplantae > Streptophyta > Pinopsida > Pinales > Pinaceae > Pinus > Pinus taeda. The sequence goes on from APFE030251523.1 coordinate 86,242, forward strand.
AAAGGCATTGTAGAAAGGAGCATCAGGTTCAGGTAGCTCTAAACAATATTTTATATCTCTTCAAGAAAATCTTGTAATAGAACAAATACATGTTGAGAGTATAACATCTAATACTAACAGTGAAGAAAAAATCTCAGAGATTCATAGAGCTCCTTATTCTTTAGGTTCTCCTTTCGTTCTAAGCCCAAAGGAAGCCTCTCCTCCTATCCATCATACTCCTTTAGTCCTATCAATCACTCCTCAACCCTAGGTCATTCAGACTTCCAATACAACTATGGTAGCGCCTACCAAAATGGAAAGAATCATAGCTGCTAGGTATGGACCTCTAATATTGCCCACTCCTTTGAATGCCATGCCTACTGGGGAATATTAGAAGTATATGCCTAAGTTCACTGGGATTGAAGGTGTTACAGTCAAGGAACATATTGAATCATTCTATAGCTATGTTGATAACTTGGACATTAGTGAAGTTGATGTATGGATGACAGTCTTTGTCCAAAGTCTAGATGGAGAGGCTAGAAAATGGTTCAGAGAATTGACCCCAAGGTCTATAGAAGATATTGAGGCTTTAGATGATGCATTCTTGAAGCATTGGGGGGGATAAGAAGGATCTACTCTACTACCACATCGAGTTTGGGAACTTAAAGAGGGAAAATGGTGAGTTGTTTTTTGATTTTAATATGAGGTTTAACCTCATGTACAACAAGATACCAGCAGAAGTAAAACCCACCACTACCTCTGCTAAACTCACCTATGCCAGTGCCTTTGATTTTGACTTCTATCTACTATTGAGGGAGAGATGATGTGCTACCTTCGCTGATATGCAGGATGCAGCCTTGAAAGTAGAATCAAACATCATGGCTGCAAAGAAGCTCAAGGGGAATGTTGATAGAAGGAGATAGAGGGGCGAATCTTCATCATCTTCAGATCCCAAGATAGATAAAATGACTAAGATGATAGAGTCATTAGCCTCTGAAATCTCCAAATGAAAGGTTGAGCAGCACCTTAGGAAAGGAAGAGTTCCTAATACCTTTGCTCCTAGAAATCCAAATCCATATAGAAGAAAATGAGCAGTTGCAGATTCTGCAAAGAAGCAAAGATGCCAATGAAGACCAAAGAGTGAAGAACCCTTTCCAGAATGTAGTCATGGAAGAAGAGCAATTTGAAGAAGATGATGAGATCCATTGTTTGGAAGACAAAGGCAGCGCCTCCTTTTTGACCTCAGCTGCCTATGAGAAGTCATTATTCAATGACCAGATCAGCCAAGAGTGGGATGGTGAATCTTTTCTGCAAATTGATGATCGACACAGATATGATTTGAGGTTGAAGATGAATAATGCCAAGGAAACTCATGTTCAGAGAGCTGTTGTCCTTGCAATACAACAAGATAAAAATCAGAAACGACCAGCAATTAATCCCATCATCCTCAAAGCTCCAGCTCACGAGGTAAGAGGCTTTGATAAGTCTCCTTCTCCTTTCAGTTTTGAATCAGAAATTCAGAAGCTAAGCATACCTATACCTGTGATTGAACTAGTGAAGAATGATTCCTTCAAGAGATCTATCCTCGAGGCCCTTGAGCCTAAAGCCATCTAAGCCTCCACTGACTATGTAAACCTACAAGACGATAGACCAGCTATTGTTCTCAGCCCAATCATTGAAAATTGTGATGACATCTCCCCATCATTCTATGTCTCCTTGACTATTCATGACAAAATCCTTCACAACTGCCTTCTGGACACAGGAGCCAACCGTAATCTAATGCCCAAGGCTGTCATGGATGAGTTGGGTCTTGACATTACCAAGTCTTATCATGCCCCATTTTCTTTTGACTCTAGAAAAGTGAAGTGTTTGGGATTAATAAAAGACCTAGCCATCACCTTGTCTCAACTACCCATGAAGAGCATGATGATGGATATTATGGTAGCAGATGTACCCCTCAAGTTTGACATGTTTCTCTCTCGAGGTTGGATCAAGAGATTAGGTGGAACATTGCAAAATGATCTGTCCTATGCTACTGTCCCATTTTTTGGAGGTGAGAGTAGGAGATCATAGAGAGAAGCTCAGTTGGATTATATCATTAGTGATGAAAGGAATCCCACGAATCATCCCATCTATGCTGTCGACACTGATTTTGGAGCCTGTATTCTTCAGATTGAAGAATCCCAGTTGGCCTCCATGCAGCTTAAGAAACCAGTTTGCCAGGTCACAAAGGAAGAAGGCCCACACATTTGGGACATGTTCTTTGATGGAGCTTGCTCTAAGGACGTTGCAGGGGCAGGTGTATTCCTTGTGTCTCCCGCACAAGAATGCATTCATTTATCTTTCAAGTTAACTTTTCAGGTCACAAATAACATAGCAGAGTAGAAAGACTTGATATTGGGCTTAAACATTGCTAAAGAAATGGGCATCAAAGGTCTGAAGGTGTTTGGAGATGCAGACCTTATCATTTAGCAGGTCAACAAAACTTTTCAAGCAAAGTATCCAAGGCTAAAGCATACATAGGTGAGGTATGGAAGCTCAAGGGTTCTTTTAATAGTTTCAGCATTTCTTACATCACTAGAATGAAGAACCAGCTTGTTGATTCCCTTGCTGTGTCTGCCAGCACGTTTATTCCTCCTTTGCCTCCTAAATTGACTTATGAAGTTCAGGTGAAATATAGACCATCTCTGCTTGACAATGTCAAATACTGGAAAGTTTTTGAAGATGATGATGAAATTAATAGGTTTTCACAAGTCATTGATGAATTTTCTGAAATGCACATTGACCAAGAAAACGAAACCATTGAAGAATGCAACCAGTCCAAGCTAAAGGACGAGATTGGTCAGGACAACATTGTTCAGTTGCCTAGCAACCATATACCCAAAGGATTGGTGCCCCTAGAGAAGTTGTTTGATCATAATGATGTACCTTATAAGCCTGCCAAGAAAGAAAATGAGTATGTAGTTCATAAACATAATGTAGGGAGTCCAGCCCATCCAAAGTACATAAATCTGTCCACTCACTTGTCTTCTACCCAAAGTTCCGAGTATTGCACCTTGATGAAACAATTTGCTGATATTTTTTCTTGGGAGTACAACGATCTTAGGACCTATGACACCAACATCATTGAGCATAAGATTCCACTGGAGAAGAACACCATCCCTTTTAAGCAGAAATTAAGACCTATTAGCCCTTTCTTATTGCCTTTGATTGAAAAGGAAATCAAGAAGCTGTTGGATGCCAAGATGATAGTTCCCCTAAGGTATTCAAAGTGGATGACTAACCTTGTGGTAGTAAGAAAGAAGAATGGAGAAATGAGGCTTTGTGTTGACTTCAGGAATCTGAACAAATGCTCTAAAATAGACAACTACCCCCTGCCTAAGATGGAACACTTGTTGCAAAAGGTTTCAGGGGCTAGAGTAATGTATTTCTTAGATGGATTTTCAGGTTACAATCAGATTGTTGTACATCCACAAGATCAGGAAAAGGCTGCCTTCACTACTCCTTGGGGCACTTTCATGTACTCCAAGATGCCTTTTGGATTGATGAATGCCGGGGCTACTTTTCAGAGGACCATGGACATAGTCTTTGTGGGACAGAAGGACAAGTTCATCCTTATTTACCTTGATGACATAACAGCCTTTTCTAGCAGTCACAAGGACCATTTGCAACATTTGAAGAAGTTTTTTCTAAAGTGCAGACAATTTGGAATTTCTGTGAACCCAAAGAAGTCACAGTTTTCTCTAAAAGAAGGCAAACTTTTGGGACATATTGTTTCTGCTGAAGGTGTGAAGATCGATCTAGCAAGAGTTCAAGCAATTCAGACATTGTCCATCCCAAGGTAAAAAAGGGACATTCAATCTTTCCTAGGTAAGATTAACTTTGTCAGGAGGTTTATTCCAGACTTTGCAGTGCTAGTGAAGCACATCACTTCCATGCTGAAGAAAGGATCATAAATAAACTGGACAGATGGTGTAGGAAGCTCTTTTGAAGCCATCAAACAAGCTATCATGGAAGCTGTTAGAGTCAGTATTTGCATACTGCCACCAGTGATCAAATATGCTCTTATAAAGTGTTCTTAGGGTGTCAAAGTCATTTTTTTTTCATTTCAGTGAGTCTTCAAATAAAAAATTGGTCACTGGGTATTAGGTCTAGGATTTGTTTTCACTCCTTCCAAAGTCTTTCAAGTATTGGTCCATGTCACCATTTGGCTGAGTGTATCATCATTCAAAGAGTTGTCATCATTATTTCAAGTTCCAATGGGTCATTTTACACCTTGTTTGTGCTTCAATTGTGCTTAGGTAAGGCTCATTTCCCTCTTCTAGGGTTTTGAAGGTAATTTTTCTTGGATGGTAAAATCATCAACAAAACTTGTATCTTGATGCTCATACACCTTCCCCTATCCTTAACATACCTTCTTAAACACTTGTCATCACTGATATCCCTCAAATTCATCATTTTCCCACAAACCCTAGCCTATTGCTACAATTTGACACATTTCTATGTTAGGTATGTGTTTTCCCTTTTGGACCCCTTCCCCTCCCTCAATCCTTGAAATTACACTTTCCCCTGCTTCCTAACATCTCTCCCTACTTCCCAAAATTTTCTCAAGAAATTAGAAGCCCCTCATCCCCTTCATTTTCCTTCATTTCTACAAATCCCCTATCCCACACATCGGGATAGGTTCTATTCAAATGATGTTTCTGAGCAAGATAAGATGCATTTGACAAAAATGAGATAGGTTTTTGTCCATCATAGACGCAGGAAGAAAAATATCCTTTAGTTTTTACACAGGTCTCATGGTGTGGGAGAAATGTCCAAAACATCATTTGCCTTAGGAGAGTTGATGCACTTCTGGAGTGACCTTGGAAAAATCAAGTTTTCTCCTAGCTAGGGTGACCAAATGACTTGCTTTATGAGTAAAATGATAATCAGACACAAATACCTTTCCAACCACGATTCCAGGTGTGGAAGTCAGATTTTCTAGGTGAAAAAGGCCAAAAAACCACCAAAATTTCATGTTTCTGCTTGTTTTTGGAGCCTGGCGTTGCGCGCTTGAGCAGTCTAGGGAGATTGCAATTTTGGAGGGTAAAATCAAGGTTAAATTGGAAACCAAGGGCAAATTTAGAAAGTAGACAGGATAAGCTTTCCAATTAGCTATCATGAGCCAGATTTGGAGGTCAGGAAGGCACTCAAAATTCAGCTGGAAATTGGTGCTGCGCACTTGACACTGGCACTGCACACTTGCTAGATTGCCCAATTTTTCACTCTTTCTTCTAGAATTTGCTTTTCACCTAGGGACCTTGATATTTTTACTCATGTAATGTGAAATCATGATGTAATTAATGTATATTTTGGTTACTTAGGGTAGATACATCAGGTAAATGGCCCAGGTGGCATGTAATGGATCAGTTTCCTTCACCTTAGGGATGATTCAGTTTGACCTCCCTAGTGTAGGTTTTAACCCCGTACAGAAATTACCTGCATACGAATTCTAAAACACAAAAAATAAAAATTGCGAGATAATAACACATAAAACACATATACACAGAGATTTCCCTTGGATCCCAAAACCGGGACTACCAGCTTGATTTTTTTCATTATGTTCCTTTCAATGTTACAATACATATTTATACATGCCAAAGCATCCAATACCAAGGACTGAAAACCATCGCATCCAAAAAACATGTGCAAAAATCATGCACAAAACCATAGGTGGGTCCGCCCAACCTAACATAGGGTCCAAAACCAAAATTTTCCGGGGTGCTGCCCCGTACCCCATAAAGTGGGGTTACGGGTGCCCTTCAAACCCCCTGTTAACTACGTGGAAAGAATATAACACAACCCAA
>APFE030251523.1:113170-126362 GCA_000404065.3 Pinus taeda
TTATTTATTTATTTATATTTTCTAATAAAGAATGATAATAATGTTATAGAATCTAATGTTTTTTGATGTTTAATTTCATTAGGGCGAAGATAAGGGGTTTTTTATTTTGTGTGTTGGAGGTTGAATTTCATTAGAGGGAAAATGAGTAAGGGGTTTTTGGTTTTCACTTATGTTGAAATTTTTATTGGGGAAATTTAAGAAGAGTTTGCTAAATATTTTAATATTTTAAATGTTCATAGAAGTTAAAGGTTGTTAGAAGTTATGGAGTTTTGGATTAATGGTGAAAAAAATTTCTTTAATTTTGGATGTTATTCTTTGTGTTGGAGAGTTGTTTCAATATGGTATATAATATATTAAGATAATTTATTATTATTGAGTTTAGAAAAGAAAATAGTTTAGTATTTTCTTGTATTTTTTATTTATTTATCATTTTTTTATTACATTACGTACACTTTTTGTTCACTTGGAGTACATTTTTTCACCTAACGAGGACTTGAATCTAGGATCTTGTGGGACCAACGTCCTCGCTAACTCCAACATCACTAATTGGGATGCCTCAACTGGGCAATTTAGTATTTTTTTTTTATAATAATTAAGTTAGAACTTTAAGGTGGAAATAACATTGTCACATAAAGGACATGACATTTATTATATGGTGTATAGATATGCATTCAAAAGTGTATGGTGACATTGCATTAGTACCATGGACTATATGATGGGTTCGATATTGACTCTTGGAGATTTGGCCAATAGCCATTGAGATTGAAAGAGAAGCCATAATCACATCTAATTTTATTAGTCAACCAAAGAGTAAATTATATCATCATGCTCCCATGTACAATCATCCTTTAGGATCATATTGTTTTACATTTTTCTTTAAGTATTATATTTGATGACGTCCTACTGAACTTGTTGGTTTTAATCGATATTTTTATTATTCCTAATTAATTATAAATTAGTTAAATTAAGTGTTTTATGATCCAATGCACTAAACAAAATGGTAAGGTGTTGCAAATAATTCATACAAGTTCAATTGGTACTTGATTTGATGTACAAGTAGGGCATTGCCATCATAAAATTACTAGAATAACTAAAAATATATATTGATTATTTACCAAGGGGGTCTCTTATTCCACAAATAGGGGGATCTCATATACCATGACGGATTCAGAGCATCAATTAAAATTTTATTTCCCTAACGTGTAGTAGGATATAGAGCTCTCTATAATAATCTACGTAGGGATGAGACGGTTTCTTTCATATATCATGTAATGCAACAAATGTAGTAAATAAGTATATGGTTGGACGAGTTGAGTAGTTTTATGGATAATTAGAGGTATTTAAAGGCTTATATTCGATTTTTTCTAAGAATGAGGGATATGAACTAATATTTCACGATGACGCCAATTCCTCATTATTTTGCATAAATACATGTGTTGTGGAGTGAATAAACATGCATAAATGAATAATAAATGGTCATAATTATGTAATACCCCACCCCACATTTACCCGCTTTTAAAAGTTCTTGAGGGTAAACATGAGTTGAGATTTACTAAGACATGACCTGACATCCAAGTTTCAGTTATGGAAGTGGAGCCTACTAACTAGAAATTTATGGAAACCTCACAGGGACACCTAATCACTTAGGTCTCAAACAACAACCCCTGACGATCTTTCCCTGAGTTGGAACTTTCTTTTTACCTAACCTTACATCCTAGTCACACACGTGCCTACTCTGCATGCGACCATAAGGCTTCATCCGCATGCACAGGCCTTCCTCCATGCGATTACAACCAATATTTCTCAATTCAGAGGGTGTGGCTTAAAACCTTGTTCTAGACTTTCAGGGCTAGCTACATACCAACTACCCAGAACAACCTAAAAATTTCCAGAAATCAGTTTAAGATGATGATAAGTCTGTATAATCAATAATAAGGCTAAGATCTTGCCCAAACTTTCCAAACACATGATAAACATTTTGTGAAACATGTGGTAAACATAGTAACTACGTGTCATTAATGCATATATGTTCATTGTTTCCTTCGCTTCAATAGAGAATAATCAAGAAGACTCAATTCCCTCTTAGGATGACTACATCAAACACTACTTAGCCCATGCATTCACATAACCATTCAATAACTTATCAAGCCATAAGAAAGATCTATACCAAGAGCACATTGTACAACAGACTATGCGATGATTACAATCAACATTTAACCATAATAAATTCAAGACAAACTAGTCATAAAATCAACACAATAACCAATACTTTACCTCAATAAGGAATAACACATAATAACTTATGCGTAAAACCAACCAAGTCAGGGACTTCCACGAACCACCCAACCATAGATTGGGTTGAACCAAATCTTTCTTTCAGCCAATCACCCCCTTGTCATATTCCAAGCATGAATGTGGGATCACATGGGATAAACCAAAACAAAACCAACTAGGGAATCCAGAGGCTAAACCCCCTCAACCCTCAACCACAAGTAATTTCACCTCAACCTGTCTAGAAATCACTAATACCAAAACAAGCTTGGATGCCTCTGAATTTCTTCTCAAGACCCAGAGGAATTCTCCTATCTCCACCCATTCATTAAGAGTTCCAGGGTAAACACCATCTCCACCCTTGACCCTTGGGAATTTTCCCCAGACCACCTCAACCAGGATCCAAAGTCTATTGACCATCCAAATCTTTATCAAAACAGGGAACTCACTACATCATGGCTATCCAGGAAATGAAAAGGCAATGTTGAAACCATTGTCAATCCAGGAAAATCCCATGCCAATGCCAACAAAGTGACCAAATAACCAAATGCATGTATCATGCATTCAAATCTTAGCAAGGAAATCACACATGCAACCTATTACCTGCAATGTTCTCCTATTGTAGCTGCTTTTCCAACCTTTTTCTTTGTTTCCCATGAATTCATTTGCTTGTTTGCTTGGTTCTGTCCAACTGCTCTTTCTCTCCAAGTCCAAGTGAGAATGCCTCTATGTCCAAGTGATTACTAGAATTCTTTAAGCGTTGTTTTGGGAAGTTTTAGTGTCTACGGATAAACGCTTAAACCCCTAGACTAGTAACTAAGTCTAGAACAACAGTGCAAATCATTCTCTACCTTTTCTATAACCAATAGATTAAATAAGATAGTAAAGAAGCCTACCTATAGCGTTTGCTTACTCCTTATCTCCCTTGACCAATTCTGTCGCTCCTTTTCGTACTTAATCTGCTTGAAAAGTACCTGCACACAGATAGAAGACAACAACCGATCAAATCATATGATAATGATCTATTGATTAAACATAGAATGGAATCAAGTTCATAATACACATATGAAAGCATCAATGAACAATACAAACATATGGAAAAATGTTTGAACACTTTATTAGTGAAAGGAAAAGTTACAACCCAATTTGCTTGATTCAGTGTCACTCCTCCAGTTCAATCCCATCCTCTCCTCGTAACAAGCAAGACATTTTGACATCATTACAATACTTGAAACCAACTCAAGTCTCATACTAACAACATCTCCCTATAATTCAATGATTTCCAGCCCTTAATCACCTAGGTGAGTGGTCTTTTTGTAGGTGAATGAAGGAAGTTATGCCATAAATGGTGATAATGAATGCCCTCCCAAACTTAGAATTTAGTTCCATGGAGGAAGGGATAAAGGGATCGATGTTCCTTAACTCCCTCCCTTATCCAATTTCGAGCCCAAAGGAGTGGATAACCTTAGGAAACTTCTAGAGGCATCCTATGGATAAGAATATTCCAAACCCTAATGCAGATTTCGATCAAATTTGCCCACCGTAGGCCAAACAGGGCTCAAGTGCACTGCAATGCACCCTGGCAGTGTACTGGACTGCACTGTAGTGCACCTTGATAAAGGCCTGCCTGCAATGATCTTCTTAGAGGCAGTTTTTGGATGATTTCAGTCATGGAATCTCTTGGGAAGGAGGCATTCTAATGGTTGACTTCATTTAGGGCATGTAACAATTGAATTAGGGCTTGATGGGCCCTAATAGTACTGATATATAAGTTGGGGTTGATGTGCCCAAATGGGTCTGTAACAGCTGCCCCCTAAAGCATGAAGTCATAAATATGTATGTCGAGTGAAATGCTTTATCATGTGGAGAGAAGGTTTCGAAGCAGAAGATGACCTACATCAATTACAATACATATATCATGATAATTTGATTTTTCCTCATGAACTTGCTGAGGGAAGGCATACCCATGCTCAACTTATAAACATTCATTACATGTACAAATATAGTCATCTACAAATATAGACCCATGAATGGATGACCATGAATGTAAGGCCATTGTACATTTGATTTAGTACTCCTGAAAATAGTGCAACCCAAATGGATGAAACTAGATCCGTGGTCTTCAATCTCATTCAATCTTTTGCTTAAGTACAAGTCTAACCATGTGAATAGATGATCTGAAGTCGAACATGGGAAGACATCGTCTAATTACTAGCCAATGATGTAAGCCGTTAACAGACGTGAGAGGAATCACCGATAATGATAATGACCCTCAAGGTACTACAGTACATTTCGCATGGTATGAATAAATGATTTGATGTCGAACGCCATACAAATTCTTTCGGTTGAAGGCTAGTGATGTCAACCTATCGTCAGAAGCGAGAAACCTACCATTGATGTATGTGAGCCTCGAGGTACTGAAGGGGTGTTTCTAAGTCAACTTTTGGATAATGTGTTGATGTCGACAAGAAGTGACTTGTCGTAGGAGGGCCTTGATGTATCCCACATCAACGACACGAAACAAGGTAAATGATTTTGGAGATGAAAATCAACTGACGACATAAGGTTCAGGAATGGCGGTCATGAAAATGAAGGTTTACGGTATTGCAAAGGATGAAGTTTGAACTGAATGACTTCTCTTGAACATGTCGGCGACACTAAGATGAATTGGTAACATTGACCCAAAACAAAGTAATGGATGGTATGATAGACCACGAATGTGATAACCATCAAGCTGAATGACCCAACCTACATAGTCACAGTGATGAAGTGAAAGTGTCATGTTCAAGAGCGACTTGCTACCATAAAGTGTTTTCCCCTTTTTCCAATTTTCCCGAGGCATTGTTGACCGGTACCTCTTTATTTTTATTAAGCTTGACGAGGATAACATATGCTTGTTGTATAATTTCACCCTTCGGGTGAATCCATCGCTATTTGATGCTTTAACGAGTCTAGTGAATGTGAAACTCGGTGTTGTCTAGATGGACAAGTTTGTCGCTATTTGATGTTTTTAACGAGTTTAACGGCAAAGATAACTCAGTCCTTTTCATATTTTGAGAGTTTGAAAATGGAAAAAAAGAAAACTCCACAAGTTCTTTTTCGTAAATGAATCACTCAAGTTCGAAAAAGTGTAAAATAATACAAGAGAGATATTGTTTCCAATCCTTTAACGAGCTGGAAAGGACAAGTGCTCGACAATCTTTTCATGTTTAGAGAGTCTGAAAAGAGCTTAAAGAAGACTCCAAGGGGGTTCCTTTTTCTTTTTTAACAAAGATCGAAAAATAGATAAAAGTTTGCTTTGTGGTAAAAGATGTTCAATTTACATTTGAGCACGTCAAATTCTGCATGTCAGTTGTTAAACCTGCTCAAAACACCATCAAAATAGATTAAAAATATCTGTTTCATGGATAAAATGAATAAAAACTAATGTTTAATCAATTAATGTGCACTAAATAAACATAAAAACAAGTTTTACCATTTCACGTTTACCCTTTGATTTTGGTGCTTTGGAGCGGTTTTTACCTCGAAGTTCAACAACTGATTATGGAGGATTCAGTGGACCATTCCTCCTGCCGTCCAGACCAGGTAGGAGCTATCTCTATGCTCTTTCATTTCATATGGTTCATTTTCAATTTTAGGAAAAAATTTTGAGCTTTTTGTGCCCTTGGGGTTTCAATTTTCCAACCTGGGATCAACGCACCCTTTCATCATTGAAAGGTGCACTGCAGTGCACTTACCTAAAAGGCTGCCTGTATTGCAGCGCACTGTCCCTAAGGTTGGGTTGCGCTGAGCACAAAACCCAATTTCATTCAGCTGTTTTTACCCAAAAATTCTTCTGTTTTTTGCAAGAAATGGATCGTAATTTGTCTTATGGTTGTATTTTCAGGTATTCATCGGATCAGACACCACGACGATAGAGCGTATCACCAATGATTAGATAACATTTGGCTTGGTATTGGGTACATAGTTGTTCAGAGTGAGAGGTATTAGGACAGAAAGCTTGGGTCTGGAGATAGACCTGTATATCTCCATACCACAGATCACTTGACGAGATAAGAAACAGAGACTCATCCAAGGTTGATGCTTCTGGTGTTGAATCATTGGAGGATGAGGGAAGGTCACAAAGTAACTTGGCAAAAACAAGAGATTTCTTTGATTTAGATTTGATGAACTCCAAATCAAACTCCTACAAAATAACTATCCATTTGGAATATTTGCCTACCAACAATTGACGTGACAAATTGTATGTCATAGGGTTGCAATCCGATATAATAGTAGTTTTACGAAGGAGGATGTAATGACAAAATCTATGCACAGCTTGAACGGCTGCCAAAGCTAACTTTTCGACATAGGAATACTTACTTTCTGTATCATTGAGATTATGATTCAAATAATAAATAGGATGTTTAATTCCACTTTCTTCTTGGACTAAAACCATGCCAATGGTTGTATATGCAGTGACAAGATACAAGTAATAGTCTTATTGATAGTTTGGGGCATACATTAATGACGCTCTAATCAAGGAATATCTAAGAGCATCAAAGGAAGCTTGCACAAATTGATCCCAATGGAAGGGACCCCTTTATTCAATAGACAAGTAAAACCTTCAGCCAACTTAGCATAGTTTGGAATGAAACTCCTCAAAAAGTTTGCCTTCCCTTGAAGTCTCTGTAACTGTAACAAGTTTAAAGGTGGAGGCAAGTCAAGGATTGCCTGAAACTTAATTGGATTGAGTCGAATTCCATTTTTTGAGACCACGAGTCCAAGCAATCGACCAGAGCCGACATAAAACACACACTTGTGTGGATTGATTCGTATCTTGTAGTGTTGGCACCGTAAAAATATTGCTCTCAAATGTTGTGGGTGATCAGTCTGCTTTCATGGATGAGCAGGCAAATCATCAAGATAAGGTTGAACAATGTGCTTGATGTCATGGAAGGCATAATTCATTTCCCTTTGAAATGTAGCCCCTGCATTCTTCAAACCAAAAGGTAACTTTCGATAGGTGAATGTGCCCCACAGACAAATAAAAGTTGTTTTAGATTGGTCCTGTGGGTGGATATTGATTTTATTGTAGCCGGAAAATCCATCCATGAATGGGAAGATTTCACATCCGGCACATTCGTCAATAATCTGGTCGATAAAGGATGTAGGATAATTTTCTTTTGGACATGTTTGATTTACATCCTTATAATCAACGCAAACTTGAATTGTCCCTTGTTTTTTCATAATTGGGAGAATGTTAGATACCCAGTTGGTAAGAGGTACAGGGAAAATGAAGCCAACACACAAAAGTTTTTCAACCTCTGCTTTAATGGCAATGACTTTTTTAGGATGAACAGGTTGAAGCCGCTGTTGTACTGGTTTGACATTAGGGTACATTTTGATCTCATGTTCAACAATGCTTGAGTCAATTCCTGTCATCTCCTCGTAAGACCATGCAAAAATATCTCTAATTTCACGAAAAAGAGCATGATAATTATCAAGTTCTAATGGAGAACAAGATTTTCCGACATGAATGTTTTCTACAATGTTAGGCTTGGTCGAAATGTTTATAGAAATCGTTTCTTCTATGTTTGACAAATTATGCTCAGAATCTACAGTATCTACTCTAACAGAATTTGACAGGAAATCAATGATTGATGGGTGGTTTAGTTCATTTGAATAATCTTCGATGTCATATGGAAGATGGGAATGATGATGATGATCTTCCCATGGTTCCTCTCCTATCATCATTGATTGGATGATATCTTCATCCGTAGAATGTATACATGAAAAAGGATTTGAAGAGGTACCATATTTTAACGACCTATCTACCCATACAATTGTTGAGTGCAGATTTGGGTTTGCCGCACAAGCCCGAAAGATTGATTGCTATGATGATTCAATGGGGTTTAATGACATCACCTCAATATTATTATCAACTTCAACTTGGTTGGTAATCCTCCTTAAATCAGATGAGGTGGAGAAAATCATGTTGCAAGTCTCCACTCTTGCCACTTCCCCCAAATCAGATCGTGACGGGAGGGTAGAAGTGCCCATTAGGGAAGGATCTTTAAAGAGACCTACTCCAATGCTTTGAAGTGATAGCGGGGGTCCGTGTACCAACGGAATGCTTCCCGTAGCCTGTGAACTATTAGCAAAGAAGGCTAGCTGATCAATGACTGTGATTCCACCCTTAAAAGGGAATGCAATAGTACGAAAGTACATGGACACCACAACAGCCACAGCATATACCCAAGGCCTTCCCTGTAAAATCTTGTAATGAAGGGGTTCGTCAACTACCTCAACTTCAATAGTAACTGTTTTTCCCCCAAGTTCGATTTGCAGGTTACTCAAAATCCCACATGGAGTATATGTTCTTCCATCAAAAGCTTTCAACTTAGTTGGTGATTGTGACAACGACGGTGAACCAAGTGTTTTCCAGTAACTCATGGACATAGTGCAAGTAGATGCTCCCTCATCAATAATAGTTCGGTGAACATTTTTATTGAGAGATTTTACTTGGATTAGGAAAGCTAATTGTGCCGGTAACTATGGTGAATATCCCGCATGGTTAAAAACCACAAGATTTGAATCCGTAGGATCTATTCTGTCTATTGCTGACAATAAAGCCTGCTTTTGGGAGGGACAGTTTTGTAACATCTCAAGTGTCGACATAGTGAAAGGTGATGGAGCAAGATCTTCCACTATGTTATAATTTTGATCTTCTCGAGCCTAAGGGTTCAATGTTGATTTGTGCACAAATCCCTTTGGCGGTTTTATTGTCAATTCAGGTACAATGGGTGGATCAACTTCAGATGAAGTCGAAGTTAAAGGATTAGGTTGATTAGTGGCTTGATTATTCGACGAAAACGGATTTCCATAATCTTTGTTTTTTGTTGACACCAAAACTTCATTTTGTGGCTTTGTAATGGATAACATGAGTACTTGGGATGTGGAAGGATGGTCCGTTGCAACCAAATGTGTCTCCAGGGTTAGAAACGGATCAGTCAACACTGACAAAGTGTTTGAAGTCTTTAAAAGTTCAGAGACCTCAGAGCGATGTGGACAATCTCTTGTAAAATGCGCATCCTTACATATCAGACATGGATAACGAGGTTTCCTCGCCGAAGTAGAGGAATCAAATGATTTCTCTGGAGGGGAGTTTTATTATTTCTTTTTCTTACTTCCTGGTTGCTTTGGATTTTTGCCTTTATCAGATGACACGACATAGGGCATCTGCATTTGGTAACCTTGGTATGGTTATTGAACAAAACCAATATAAGGTGGTTGTTGATAACCAGGTTGAATGTGTGGTTGTCCATAACATGCAAAGCCTTGTTGACCAGGGCCTTGCTAAGCTTGAGATTGACCAAAACCAGGTTGAGCCTATGGAACAAGTCCAAACTAAGGTTGGAATTGCTGGAATTGGGGTTGTTGAAATTGAGGCTGCACGGTTGTTGGATCAACTGTTGTTGTTGTTGTTGGTACAACTGTTGTTGATTTAACGGTTGTTTCTATCTAGCAATGAAAGGTTGGCTAGGTTGTGAATAAAATATACCAGTGTAAGCCTGGGTCAGTCCGGATAAGGGTATACTAACCCGAGGTTGTTGCTAAACTCCAGAAACAAGTGGTTGTTGTACAACTTGAGGAACTTGAACTTCTTGACTTGAAACTTGTGATTGCAAGGTAGAAGGATCAATTTGTACCGATTGAGATACAACAGTTTGAACTTGTGACTGTGGTACAATAGTAACAACAGGTGTAGTGGGAATAGTTGACACAGTTTGTGTTGGTTGTGTTGGATACACAAGCCTTGGTTGAACTGGCATTGTTGGTTTCCATTGATAAACTCTAATTCCAGATTGACTTGAATACTATGGGATATTACCATATGGTAGTCCCCCAGAATAAGGAGGCTATGGTGGATAAGCATATTGCTCTCCATATGGTGGCAATCCAGTATTTAATGGATACATAAGTCTTTGTTGACCATATTGCCCAACTTGATACTGATATGCAGGATCAAACTATTGAGTTCCCATTAGATAAGAACCAGGTAAAATTTCGGTTGAGGACATGGGTGATGACCATGGTGTAGAAGCAACCCCTGAGTGGGTTCCAGACAATGATTGGTAACCAACTGGGATGGACGATTCACCATACAGGTGCGACTTAGGTGTGGTAGAAAACATCGAAGAGGTTACAACAGAAGATTCTGCTGTAGCTGCATCAGATGATACAGTCTGAGATGTTGACGGTTGTTCAACCATAGTTAACTATCCCAAAAGTTGTCCTAAAGAATCAACAGGTACTTGAAAAGAAGCAGGATCAAATGAAGCAAAAAAATCAGGAGTATTAGGGTAAAGATAGAGCCCAGTTCCAAAGTGAAACGGAATTCTAGGTGTCGAATCTTCTTCCAATTCCTCCTTTATAGCAATTAAACCTGGTGGAAGAACTTCACCGTCAGGTTTGTAAAAGATTTCTGGTGTTTATGAAGTTGAAGTTTCAATAGTTACTAATGTCTGAGGGGTAACCGGTTGATCATCTTCTGGTAAAGTAACAACTTCTGAATGTTCAAATTCGAAGTCCAGATGTTCAGGTAAATGAACAATAGTTTCAAAAATAGGTTCCTGAACAACTTCAGGTTCAGATGTAACTTCTGTTTGAACTGGGATAGATTTTGGATTAACTTCTGGTTGAACTGATTCAAGTTCAGAAGTACTTTCTTGTTGAGTAATTTCAAGTTGAGGATCAACTTGTGGTTGAACAACTTCAGTTATAGTTTCACTAGGATTAGTGCTAATGCCCTCAGGTAATTATGAAACTTCTTCTTCAGGAATGGATGTACCAGAAATAGTTGGAGTAACTGGAGTCTCTGTATTTACTGAAATAGATGATTT
Organism: Pinus taeda; assembly: GCA_000404065.3. Classification (NCBI taxonomy): domain Eukaryota; kingdom Viridiplantae; phylum Streptophyta; class Pinopsida; order Pinales; family Pinaceae; genus Pinus; species Pinus taeda. Next base: position 124,327 of record APFE030251523.1, read on the forward strand.
AAGTAACTCAGATGAAGAACTAGGAGTTCTTGATGTACTAGACTCAGTTAAGCGAGACCGCTTTGCCCGAATTGGTGTCACTTCGGGAGGCAAAGGCGGTTTGCTCACTATTCTCTGTGTACGACGAGGTATGGGTTGATGTTCCTCCACGATTGCTGATTAAGTACAAGGCGGTCGACTCGATTACTTAAGGATGGATAACAACCTAGAGTTGTCCTCCCATATATACCCGAAGGTACGTGGAGGCCTAGTCCATATAAGCACTGTCTAATGAAAAACCGCACAGTGAGAGCATTCCCATATACTTTACGTACTGTAACACCACCCTATATACCCTAAGGTACGTGGATGAGCTATGATATACTCATGTACGTGGAATGAGGTATCACACTCGGGATGTATTGCAGACAAGTTAGCGACAACTGATTTGTTTTACGACGCCGGAACACGTCTCTAGCCTAGAACCACTAAATTTTCTCGTTAATGAAAATGCTCCATTAGGTAAATTGATGTTTATTTTAAGTTGATCTTGCTTGGGAATTTGACTTTCAAGTTCACTACGTGATGTATTATGAAATTCCTAGGAATGCAACTACCATGATAGGCATTCTTGCCATTCAATTTAACGATGAAAATCCTAGCTACTTAGGGATAGAGCAATCAGATTTCTTTTGATCAAAGAGCAAAAAGCACAATCTAAATGCAAATTCCCTACACTATTCCCATCAACACACACAAACTTTTTCAATGCAACATGCATGTATTTCTTTTCAATTTCCCTTAATGTGAATGAACAAAAAGGAAAACTAATCCACAATCGATCAATAAACTCTTTTAATAAAAAAGACGATTTTGCGACAATTTCTTTTCAAGGAAAGGAAGACTTTACGACACTTTCGTTTTCAAAGAAATGAGGAATTACGACACTTTCAACGAAAAGACTAATCATATGCACACATCAATCAATCGATCTTTCATGAATTAAGACTTTACGACAATTCAACTTTCGAAGGAAATGATGATTTTACGACACTTTCTTTTGACAAAGATCAATCAATCAAAAACTAACTTTCAACTATAGATTGAAAATGACAAAGTAAATACATAAGAAACATTTATCAATCCTAATATAACTAGGGCCAGGTAAGGAGATGAAAAAACTATTTTCAGAGACAAGACATCATTGACATTCAACAAATCATTCAAACATGAGAAAATTGGCAAAATTTTTTAATTCCTTGATGGGAAACTGACCCTCAAGGGATCAGCGCAGGCTGGAGTGAGAGACAGTGTGCTTCAGTGCACTGGCTCTATGCAGGAAGTGCATTGCAATGCACTATGTCCTTCATTGGGCTACGCTGGTGATAGTAAGCCATTTTTGAAAGCAATTTGACATATTTTTGACTCAATTTTCAATGAAATAAAACTCAAATTCAATCAACGACCACAAGTACAGTATGTAGAAATGTATTAAGAGGCTGATAAGCTACTAAGATGGATGATCGTCTCCCCAGTGGAGTCGCCAATTTGTTTTGGGAAGTTTTAGTGTCTACGGATAAACTCTTAAAAGCCTAGACTAGTAGCTAAGTCTAGAACAACAGTGCAAAGCATTCTCTACCTTTTCTATAACCAATAGATTAAATAAGATAGTAAAGAAGCCTACCTGTAGCATTTTCTTACTCCTTATTTCCCTTGACCAATTCTGTTGCTCCTTTATGTACTTAATCTGCTAAAAAAGTACCTGCACACAGACATAAGACAAAAATCGATCAAAGCATATGACAATGATCTATTGATTAAACATAGAATGGAATCAAGTTCATAATACACATATGAAAGCATCGATGAACAATACAAACATATGGAAAAAGCTTTGAATGCTTTATTAGTAAAAGGAAAGGTTACAACCCAATTTGCTTGATTCAGTGTCACTCCTCCAGTTCAATCCCATCCTCTCTTCATAACAAGCAAGACATTTTGACATCATTACAATACTTGAAACCAACTCAAGTCTCATACTAACAACATCTCCCTAT